>VSMD01062858.1:0-157552 GCA_008750895.1 Mirza zaza | reverse complement strand
CAAGGGTTGTGGTTGGAGATTTGAAGGTGCCACATTGCTGGCTTTGAGGATGGAAGAAGTGGGAATGAACCAAAGAATACAGCTGTCCACAAGGAGCTGGAAAAAGAGAGATTCACTCGAGTGATGTTCACCGCATCAGGCTGTCCTCCTTACCTTCCTTCTTCTTGTCCCATTTGGTCACTCCAGAAGGAAGTCAGCTCTGCAGACACTGTATTTATTCCATAAGACCCTTTTGGACTTACGTCCTCCAGAACTGTAAGATATGTGCGTTCTGTTTTAAGCCGCTGAAGCTGTGCTAATTTGTGATAGCAGCAATAAGAAACTAATATGCATACAGTGATGCATAACTATAATTGAAGCACTAAAATTTTATAGTTTGCTATTACAAAGACTCTGCTCTTATTGGAGTTAAATTATAGACTGACTCGTAAAGCAAATTTTGTCAGAAAAAAGGGCTGGGCACTATAAATGGTGGTGGCATAACTTTTTGCTTAATGCTTATGTGATAATTTATGTAAGATACGTAAGTTCATGAAACATTGATCTGTGGTTTTAAGGTAGGAAGGAGAGGTTGAGGTTGAATAGCGAAATGGGCAATTTTCCTTCAGCTATACGTGTGGTCTGTTTGTGTGTTGAGATACCAGGTTTAAGGGGTAAATAATTCCTTAAGGGATTTGGTGGGAACCCAAACTTCCTCGTGTGTTACAGTGGGACCCCATGCAAACCAAGGGAGAGTTCACAGTGAGAACCTGCCTCATCTGGGCTAGATCGTGACCTTGGAAATCCCTAACGCCTCCTGAGACCACTATGGAGTGGCACTCACAACAGCAGGCTGTCCTTTTTTTCTCCTTACATTTCCTCTTTGTGTCTCACTTAAAGCCTGCCCCCTCCCCCTTTCCGCCTTCCTCCTCCCTTTCTTCTCTCTACCCTGCTCTTCCAATCCCTACCCCTTAGTAGGCTTAAGACCTTGGAGTCTCAGTTTTTAGATCTGCGAAATGGGGATAATGCATCCCTTATAGAGTTCTTGTTGAGGGATTACACGTGAGACAAACTAAGCTTTATCTACCACATTCTGTGTTTTACAGCTGTGCTACATGTTTGAACCCATGAAATCCTCACAATCAGCCTGTGAACTAAATGCTGTGACCATCTCCAATTTAGAGATGAGGAAACTGAGGGTAAGAGAATTGAATGACTTCCATACAGCTGGTTTGAGCCTGGTTCTGTCTAAGCGGGGTGAGTGCTCTCAACTATGACATTAACACTGCAGAGCGGCGGTCTCCAAACTTTTTATCACTAGGGACGGGTTTCATGGAAGACAATTTTTCCACGAACCAGGGATGTGGGGGATGGATTTGGGATGATTCAAGGCATCACATTTATTGTGCAGACACACCTCTCTGCTAAGGAGAGTCTGTGTTTGCAGCCGCTCCCCAGCGCTAGCATCACCGCCTCGGCTCCACCGCAGGTCATCAGGCATTGGATTCTCATTAGGAGCACAAGCCAGAGCCCTCGCATGCGCAGTTTGCAGTAGGGTCTGGGCTCCTATGAGAATCTACTGCCGCTGCTGAGCTCGCAGGAGGCGAGGCTCAGGTGGCGATGAGATGGGGAGCAGCTGTGAATCCAAACCGAGTTCGCCCACCGCTCACCTCCAGCTGTGCGGCCCGGTTCCTATCAAGCCTCAGACTCTACAGTCCCAGCCTCCCCTTCCCCCAGGTTGCTCACTGCAGCTGCAGAGTATCTAGCACAGTCTCTGATCTACAGCAATATAGCAAGTGGTCACCCCTGGAGTCACACTGCCTGGGTTCCAATCTCAGACTTGCTGACACTGTGAACTTGCTTAAGGTGCTTAAACCTTCTGTTTCAATTTGCTTATCTGAAAAATGAGGACAATAACAGTATGTCAGCCGTGCGCGGTGGCTCAGGCCTGTAATCCTAGCACTCTGGGAGGCCAAGGTGGGTGGATTGCTCAAGGTCAGGAGTTCGAAACCAGCCTGAGCAAGAGAGACCCCATCTCTACTATAAATAGAAAGAAATTAATTGGCCGACCAATATATATAGAAAAAATTAGCCGGGCATGGTGGCACATGCCTGTAGTCCCAGCTACTTGGGAGGCTGAGGCAGGAGGATTGCTGGAGCCCAGGAGTTGGAGGTTGCTGTGAGCTAGGCTGATGCCACGGCACTCATTCTAGCCTGGGCAACAAATCGGGACTCTGTCTCAAAAAAGACAACAACAACAACAAAAACTGCTCTTGCTGTGCATGGGATTTGTGAATTTCTTCTTGCATGGAGCAACCTGGAAGCCTCTCTGACACCATCACTGAAAGCAAAACACTACCATTTCATATTTATTTATATTTTAAACCAGCTAATTTTGTTGAGTGTATAAATTAGATCTTAAAACTACTTTTTTTCTATTTTTAATGCTGGGACTCATGGTCAACATACATTTGAAAACTATATATATACACACAATCATACCTATATACACATACACAAATATACGGGTCTACAAATATTTTTTCTTGTTCAAATAAACGAAAATTATTTTAAACAATTTTGCCACTTAAAAAGTTGAGGCTGGGTTCGGTAGCTCACATCTGTAGCTTTGGGAGGCAGAGGTGGGAGGATCACTTGAAGCCAGGAGTTCAAGACCAGCCTGAGTAACATATTGAGACCCAATCTCTACAGAAAAACAGAAAAATTAGCCAGGCATGGTGGCGCATGCCTGTAGTCCCAGCTACTCGGGAGGCTGAGGCAGGTAGATTGCTTGAGTCCAGAAGTTCAAGGCTACAGTGAGCTGTGATCACACCACTGCACTTCAGTCTGGGTGACAGAGAGATACCCTGTCTCTAAAAAAAGAAAGTGAGAGAGAAAGAGAGAAAAGGAGAGTTGAAATGTGAGATTTCTTTTAAAAAGAGTTTACAGGCTGGGCGTGGTGGCTCAGGCCTGTAATCCTAGCATTCTGGGAGGCTAAGGTGGGCGGATCATTTTGAGCTCAGGAGTTCAAAACCAGCCTGAGCAAGAGCAAGACCCCATCTCTACTATAAAATAGAAAGAAATTAATTGGCCAACTAAAAATATATAGAAAAAATTAGCTGGGCATGGTGGTGCATGCCTGTAGTCCCAGCTACTCGGGAGGCTGAGGCAGGAGGATTGCTTGAGCCCAGGAGTTTGAGGCTGCTGTGAGCTAGGCTGATGCCACGGCACTCACTCTAGCCTGGGCAACAGAGTGAGACTCTGTCTCAAAAAAAAAAAAAAAGAGTTTACAGGACAATTTTAATGAGAAAGCAATCTAAAGTAAAAGTATCATTCCCTCATAAATTACTTATTCTATGGAAAAGCGACAAGGTACCCGGTCCTGGTGCCAACGACTATCCTGGGGTCGGGGTGGGGTGATGAGATGATAAGGGAAAGGCTGGGGCAAGTCAGCAGGCTGGGGGGAGGGGCAGAGGAGGCAGGTCAGCCATTGCACTGGTGGCCACCCGCACTCTTTCTCAGTGGCAGGCCCAGCACTTCCGTGTCACTGGTAGGGGGCAACTCTGCTGCAGGGTGGCGGGGAAGTGAAGGGACATCTGTACGTAGGACACCATCCCTCCCCCGGGGCCAGCATCATATGTACATAAACTAACTCTACGTCTGGCGTGGTGGTCAGGGCATGGGTTTGGGGACAGAGAGATGAGGGTTGGAGTCCTGCCCTGTTACCTGACTTTATCACTTTAACCTGGGTGAGTCACTTCCGTGTTTTTTTTTTTTGAGACAGAGTCTCACTCTGTTGCCCGGGCTAGAGCGCCGTGGCATCATCATAGCTCACAGCAACCTCAAACTCCTGGGCTCAAGCGATCCTCCTGCCTCAGCCTCCCGAGTAGCTGGGACTACAGGCACGCGCCACCATGCCCGGCTAATTTTTTCTATGTATTTTTTAGGTGGCCGATTAATTTCTTTCTATTTTTTGTAGGATTCCAGGTGTGAGCCACCGGGCCCGGCCCACTTCCATCCTTTTTAGGGATAACAGCAGTACATGCTACATGGGATTATTGTAAGGACTGAAGCAATAATACATGCACAGCCTTTGGCATGGGGCTCTGTATAAAACAAATTTGCTCAATAAATTTGACCCACAGGTGATAATAAAATTCTCTACTTGCTTTCTTTGAAATGTCACAAACATGTCCCCCATTTCCTTTCCCTAGGAATATTATCATTTGTCCATTCTCTGCAATTCCAGAAGGCAAACATTATTCTCCCTTAACCAACCACAAAATGAGGCTTAGTTAGAGATTAAATGTTATTCCCTGGGCGGGCAAGGCCTAGATTCAAATCCGGGACTCCGGACTTTTGATATTTCCCTTAATGACACACTTAAACATTGAGGGAGTTTTCTAGGATGTTACTATGCTCCTCTGAAGCACAGATTGATTTATCCACTCAACAAATATTTATCGAGTATTAGGCAGCAGGTACTGTTCTAAGTGCTAGGGAGACGGGAGTGAACACAGACACAAATCCCTGCCCTTGTGAAATGCACATTCTAGGAAGGCACAGAGATAATAAAATAAAGAAGTAAAATGGAGATTAGGAAGTGATAAACTCTAAGGAGGAAACAAACGAAACAAAAAAGCAGGGAAAGAGAATCGGTGAGTGTGTGAATGTGAGGTGGGTGGTTGTCATTTTAGATAGAACAGCCAGGAAAGCCTCAATGCACGAGAAAGAGATATTTGTCAGCCAGATGAGGTGGAGAAGAAAGCCCCTCAGATTTCTGGGGAAACAGGAGCTAGCAGGGGCCAAGACCCCAGGGTAGGAGCCAGCCAGCTCTTGGAGGACAGAAGTAGATGCTCTGAAGGAAGGTCTGGAAACAATTTCTTCATCTTTTTTTTTTTTTTTGAGACAGAGTCTCACTTCTGTTGCCCGGGCTAGAGTGCCGTGGCATCAGCTTAGCTCACAGCAACCTCAAACTCCTGGCCTCAAGCGATCCTCCTGCCTCAGCCTCCTGAGTAGCTTGGACTAGAGGGTCTCACTCTTGCTCAGGCTGGTTTCGAACTCCTGACCTTGAGCGATCCACCTGCCTTGGCCTCCCAGAGTGCTAGGATTACAGGCATGAGCCACCACGCCCAGCCAATTTCCTCATCTTTTGATTAGATTGTGAAGTGGCTTTCTTCCCCAAATCGGAAATTTCTAACATTTAGACTTCCCCTTAAGCAGCCACTAGTCCTTTGTTGGGTCACTAATGCCTGGGGTTGAAGTGACTTGGGGAGCAGGGCCGGCCACGTGCGTTGTGATTTGTTGTGTGGTAATAGCAATTACCCTCGAAGGTTTTCCACATCCCTCGGATGCTCTGCGGAGGAAAAGAAGGGACCATTTCTCAATGCCTGACCTCGATGTCAACATCTCACTGCCTGGACTCTCAGACCTTTGAGCAAATGCTTGGATTCCAGAGTAGAGGTCTTCCAGCTTGATGATACCCTCATGGAAAAATGAGAGCCTGCTGAATACAGCAAGTGAGAGCAGGGACTTTGGACCCAGAGATCTGGTGAAAGTGCTCACTCTGGTGTTTATGAGTTGTGCAACCTTGAGCAAGTTATTGACATGCAAAATGAGAGCATTGGCCTTACGTTTTAGGAGATTGAGTGCGGTGAAGTAGAAGACGTGCCTAGCTCAGTGCTAGCACTTAGGATAAGCTCAGCAAATGAACACCGTGATGATTTTTACCCTCTAGAGCACTCTTGTGCTAGTGGAAGAGCCACCTTACTACTCTGTCTAGTTCCCAGTGCTGAGCTAAATATTGATGAAATTATCGTCTCTGGACATCCAGAATTGCAACTATAATGGGCTGCATGATCTCCAAATGCACTGGAGGAACTAGGCTGGGGGTGGGAGTGGAGCCCATATCAGATAAGCCAGTTAAATTCAATCAACTTCTGATTACCTGCCCTGATACAGAAGGGCCTGGCTGTTCTTCCCATTGGCCTTAGAACAAACTGTTTTCCTTGTGCCATTACTTGGGCAAGTCATCTGCAGGTGGATTCTGGTAAAGGGAAACCTATTTTAAATGCAGCAAGAGAGATCACTATTTCAAGGAAATCTACATGGTGTTTTAAGAATGCAGATCACTATCTCCTACTGTTTGGTTTGCTAATCCATGTTTCCAGATTTTAATATGTGTTGGCAAAATCATTTGCTTCCTATCAAATACTTCTGTGGATATCCATGGAGTCGTAGAATCAAAGGATTTTCACTAGAGGATTTTACTTTCCCCAGCATATTTGGGGATAGTGGGGGTGTGGAGGATGGTCGTGGGCCTGGGATTAAACTTTTGCTGGGGAAAACCCACTTGGGGCTATGGAAGTCACAGGATCAGTGCTGGTCACAAGCAGTTTAAGAACTGCAGTCACTAAAAACCTGTACTTTAGGTTGCCTTTCCTTGCTCTAAAGCACCTCTGGTCAGTGTGGCCAGAGAAGTCTACTCAGCTCTGGGGTTTTAAGAAATAAATTCATTTTTAGTTGCACAATTTATTCTCAGATGCATGTGGAACCACCATACTGTTTTCCACAGTGGCTGCGGCATTTTACTTCCATTCCTTCCAGCAATGCACCAGGGCTCTCCATGTCCTCTCTCACACGTGTTATTTTCCACTGTTTTGATGATAGCCATCCTAAGGTGGGTGTGTGAAGTGGTGTGTCATTGTAGTTTTGATCTGCAGCTCCCTGGTGACTAGTGTGACATTAGGCATCTTCTCATGTGCTTATCGGCCATTTGTATATCTTCTTTGGAGAAATGTCTGTTCAAGCCCTTTGCCCATTTTTGAATTGGATTGTTTGGGCTTTTATGTTGTTGAGTTTTAGAAATTCTTTCTATGTTTTGGTCATTAATCCCTTATCATACGTGTGATTTGCAAATATTTTCTCCCATTTTGTGGGATTGATATTGCTTATCTTAGTATGTTTGTGCTGTTATAAGAAAATACCTGAAACTGGGTGATTCATAAAGAACAGAAGTTTATTTCCTTATAGTTCTAGAGGCTAGAAAGTCCAAGACTGAGGCTCTGGCAGTTCCGTTGTCTGGAGAGGGCTGTTGTCTGCTTTGAAGATGGCACCTAGTTACTGCATTGGGAAGCCAAATTCTGTGTGAGCCTCCTTTATTTTATTTTATATTTTATTTTATTTATTTTATTTTTTTGAGACAGAGTCTTTCTTTGTTGCCCAAGCTAGAGTGAGTGCCGTGGTGTCAGCCTAGCTCACAGCAACCTCGAACTCCTGGGCTCAAGCAATCCTGCTGCCTCAGCCTCCCGAGTAGCTGGGACTACAGGCATGCGCCACCATGCCTGGCTAATTTTTTCTATATATATTAGTTGGCCAATTAATTTCTTTCTATTTATAGTAGAGACAGGGTCTCACTCTTGCTCAGGCTGGTTTCGAATTCCTGAGCTCAATCAATCCTCCTGCCTTGGCCTCCCAGGGTGCTAGAATTACAGGCGTGAGCCATCTCACCCAGCCAATGCCCCATCTTTTAATATCACATCAGCAACACCTAAATTTTGGAGAGGACACATGCAAACCATAGCAGTGCCTTTTGATGTACACATTTTTATTTTTTATTTTATTTTAGTTTTTGAGACACGGTCTCCCTTTGTTGCCCGGGCTAGAGTGAGTGCCATGGCATCAGCCTAGCTCACAGCAACCTCATACTCCTGGGCTCAAGCGATTCTCCTGCCTCAGCCTCCTGAGTAGCTGGGACTACAGGTGTCCACCATCACACCCAGCTCTTTGTCTTCTTACATCCAACATAACTGATGGAGGCTCATCTAAATCTAAGTTTTTTTCCTTTGTAGATAATCCATATTTTTTCCCCCAGGAAAGATATAGAATTTTCTCTTTGGTGTTTTGGGATTTTGTTACCGTGTGTCTAGCTAGGAATGGGCTGAGAGAGGAGGGGTAGCCCAGAGGATGTGTGGGGGTTTGAGCTCTCGACTGTTCTCACTATCTACCTCCTCTGAGCATGGGCCTCTCTGGGTGCTACCACTTTCTTTACAATCCCATTTGCTTTCTTCCTTTCAGGGACCTCACCATTTCTGACCCAGTAGGAGTTCCTCTTCTTGTTTTGAGCTTGACTGTGGATTTATTTTATTTTTAAATTGTATTTTCAAATATTAGAGCTAAAACTATGAAATGTTTGCAAGAAAAAATACCCTTCCTTTCTTAGGTTAAGCAAAGATCTCTTACAAAAAGCACAAACCATAAAAAAAAATTGATAAATTTGGCTTCATTAAAATGCAAATCTGTTCTTCAGAAGGCACTGTCAAGAAAATGAAAAGATAATCTACACACTGGGAATGGATATTTGCAAAACACACATCTGATAAAGGACTTGGAAGAAGAATATGTTTTTAAAAAAACCTTTTTAAATGCAATAATTAGAACCAAAGAATCTAATTTTTTTTTTTTTTTTTTTAAGACAGAGTCTCACTCTGTTGCCTGGGCTTAAAGTGCCGTGGTGTCAGCCTAGCTCACAGCAACCTCAAACTCCTGGGCTCAAGCAATCCTTCTGCCTCAGCCTCCCAAGTAGCTAGGACTACAGGCATGCGCTACCATGCCCAGCTGATTTTTTCTATATATTTTTAGTTGTCCAGTTAATTTCTTTCTATTTTTTTTCTAGTAGAGACAGGGGTCTGACTCTTGCTCAGGCTGGTTTCGAAACTCCTGACCTTGAGCCATCTACCCGCCTCGGCCTCCCAGAGTGCTAGGATTACATGCATGAGCCATCACGCCTGGCCTAATTTTTTAAAGTGAGGAAAAGATTTGAACAGAGTTGTTTATCAAAAAGAAGGTATACATGGCAAATAAGCACACAAGAAGATGTTTGATATCATTAGTCATTAGGGAAATGCAAATTAAAACCAGAATGAGATACCACTACCCAACCAGTGGACTGGCTAAAATTAAAAAGTCCTGGGTTCGAAGGATACATCCACCTCAGCCTCTGGAGTAGCTGGGACTACAGGTACATACTACCACACCCTGCCAGTTTAGCAGCTTTTAACAAAGTAAAATATACACTTGCCATATAACCCAGAAATTCTACTCCTAGGCATTTACCCAGGAGAAATGAAAACTTATGTCCACACAAAGATCTGTTTGTGAATGTTTATAGCTATTTTATTTATAATCACCCCAAACTGGAAGTAAGCCACATACCCAACAGTTGGTGAATGGAGGAACAAATCATGACTCTTTCATACAATGGAATACTGTATAGAACAAAAAAAGAAAAGAGCTTGTGGTACACAAGCATAGATAAATCTCAAAGGCATTATGCTAAATAAGAGAAGCTGGACTCAAAAAGTTCGCATTACATGATTCCTACCAAATGACATTCTGGAAAAGGCAAAATGTAAGGATAGAAATCAGATTTGTGGTTGCCAGTGGCTGAGAGTTGAGGGGGAGAAAATTGACCATAAAAAGGATCAAGAGTTCTTTGGAGGCAATGAAAATGTTTTACATCTATGGTAGTGATTATATATATATATATTTGTCAAGAGCCGTAAGCTATACACTTACAAAAGGACTGAAATTTTTATATGTAAATTATGCCTCAATAAATTCTGACATTAAAAAAAACCTGTGTTTTTCTCCACTGTGATTTGTATGACTTGAGCCAAAAGAGAGAGCTGTAGCCTGCACTCGGTTGGTCACCCGAGGCCACTCCCTTTTAATGAAGGGGAAGGAAGCTAATATTGTGATGGGTGTACTGCCAAGATTGTAAGAGTTAAGTTTGCCTGCATCGTATTTCGTGTTTGCAGAAGCCCTGGAAGGAGGGAACTGTTACCCCTGCTTTACCGATGGAGCTACAGAGGCTTGGGAAGCTAGGTGGCTTGCCCAAAGCCACACCGTCAACCCAAGGAAAGCTGAGATTCAAACTCAGATCCTTCTCATTCCAAGCTCAGGTACTGGGGCATTTTTCAAAGCACCAGGCTAACTTAATATAGGACAGTGGATAGAAGGAACTCAAAAGTTTAGTTTGTTTCTTTCTGCCATGTTTTCCTCTTCTTCCCTTCCCCAAGAATGAGCAGAAATTTTTCTCCCCACAGGTGAATCTATCAGCCAATGAATCAAGTTCGCTACTGGTATATTTAGGTTTTCTTGAGTGGGAATGGGGAAAATTGAAACATTTCTTGGGTCAGAAGAGAGGGGAAAGGATGGATAGACGTGACTGCCAGGCTAGCAGTGGGGACACAGGGGCAGTGAGGGACAGTTTTCTGTCTGAATTGCTGATTCTGTCTTCTGGACCATGCTCTTTCTGGGGACCTCCCTCCTGATTGGTGTCCTCTGTCACAGCAGCCCTGCACTTGGTAGATGCCCTGCCTGGGATTGCCCTGTAACCCGTGTGGTTGGTGACAGAGCAAGGCCAGCTGCCCCTGGCCCAGGCAGGCCCTGCAGTCTCATGAGCTGGTGCGTGCCTGGCAAGGCCACCGGAGCAGGTCCCGGGAGGTCAGCCACTGGCAGGAGCCCTGCAAGCCAGCACGTGAGAAGATAGGAAAGAATGTGGAGCCCCTGAGTGCCCGGGAATGGAACACTCCGCCTTGCTAGCTGTGATTTCCCCCCTCCCCCCTACCCGCTTTCTTGGCAAAGCTAAATAATTAGGTGCATCTCGGTAGCAAAATCAAAATGACTTTTGCCTCCTTCTGCAAGGCGAGTCCAGCTGTGTAGGGAAGGGAGGGGTCTTGGAAGGTATTTTCACCTCGGCTTGACTTATCAGGTTAGTAGGAATGGACTTGTTGTTCTTACTGGTAGGTTATTAAAACCCTCAAGGAATGTGCAGAAGGCAGATTTAGTCCGAGGAGCCCAGTAGGCCAGGGGGCCGCTGAGCAAACAGCCCAGTCATTTGCAGAGCTGGGGTATTGGTGAGGGGGAGCCTTTGACTGACAGCTGCCCCCAGGGTGCTCCTGTGGCTCTGGTGGCCCCATCCAGAGAGGGTCTGCAGGCGACGTCTGCTCTCTGCTCAGCGCCAACCCCTGCCTGTACCTGGGTGGCTCCTCCCTTACTGACTGGGAGACCGAGAAGCTCAGCTGGCCTTGTGCCCTGTGAACTTGACCTCCACTGACTCTCCACAGGAGGAAGAGGAGGGATGAGCCCAGTGACAGGGAGGTGGGGGAATGCCACCTCTGGCATGTCCTGATGCCCTTGAGCAGTGAGGGCTCCGCAGGGCAGAGCAGGCTCCCAGCAGCAGCGGGGGTTTGGCAGGAGGAGGAGGAGCTGTAACCTGTCCCCTTAAAGGGCTTGATTGACTCAGAAGCTCAGGGCTGATCACAGGTGATGATAGCCCCACGGGGCAGTGAGTCTTGTCAAACTGCAGAGACCTCTTTAGTCCCAGAGCCACTTGCCCCTGCCTCTTCTAAGTGGGAGGGGCCTTTCCAGAAAACAAATCCTCAGACCTCCCCACACTCCACTCCAAAGGCAAGAATCACCTTTCTGGAAGAGGTGTTCTCCCTCCTAGGGCCCCGGGCGCTTTCCCAACTCCCCAAACTCAATGGCAATTATGCCAACCCTCCTCCAGATCTTTAGCAAAACCTACAAGGCCTGCTCATCTGGCTCCTGCCGCCTCTCAGCCCCATGTCACACCTGTGACCTCCACACCTAGTCACTGCATCCACAAAACAAATAACACCGAATACCTGCCCTGTGCCAGGCATCCCTCTAGGCATTGAGGATATGCCAAGGAACAAGATGAAGCCCTTCCCTGCTGTGTTTACACTCTGGTAGGGGGAGATGGCTCCAATTCATAGTAAGTCAGTAAGTGTTAAGGAGAAAAATAAAACAGAGAGAGGGGAAAGGATTCTTATTTTATAAAGATGAGCTAAGAAAGCCTCACTGACAATGTGTGATTTGGACAAAGACTTAAAAGAAGAGAAGGGGCAAACCAGACATCTGGAGGCAGAGCATGCCAGGTAGCAAGACCCGCAAAGGTCTCTTCCATGATCAACAGTGTGGCCAAAATGGAATGGGGGAGAGAGAAGATGGGATGGAAGAAGTGCCAGGGTGTTGGCACCTTGGCTTTCATTCTTAATGAGATGGGGGCTCTGAGCTGAGTTATAACCTAATCCGACATGCTTTAAATGGATCTTCTGGCTGCTTGGTTGAGAATAAAATGGAGCAGGGCAAGGTCAAGTTTGGGGAGACCAGTCAGGGAGCTCCCGCAATGATGGCACAGTGACGGAGGTTCAGGCCAGTCTTTGTGGTGGAACTGGTGAGAAGAGGCTCAATTTCAGACACACTCAGGACAGTTGCCAGGATTTCCTGACAGATTGGATGTGGGTATAAGAGAAACTGAGTCAGAGATGACTCCAAGCTTTGTGGCACAAACAAACAACTGGGAGGGTGGATCTACCATTTACAGAGATGAGAAGCAGGTTTTAGGGGGAAGATCAGGAGTTTGATGTTTGAGATACTAAATTTGAGATGACTGGTAAACATGCCAGAGGGGATATTACATAGGCATTTGGATGCTGAAGTCTGGAATTCAGGGGAATGATCTGGCTGGAAAGACCAATTCAGGAGTCATCAGCTAGAAAAGATATCTAAAGCCTTGACCCTGGTTAAAGTTGGCCTTCAATGGGCAGCTCCACTAACCTTGATGGACTCTTGGACAGAAGTCCAAGGACAGAGCATTGGGGCACTTCAAAGTTTTGGGGTCAGGAAGCTGAAGAGGAGGCAGCAAAGAACACCAAGAAGGAGCGACCAGTGAGGAGCAAACACACCAGGAGAGAGTTGGGACCCTGGAAGCCAGGGGAAGACAATGTTTCAAGGAACGAGACATTGGCTGGGTTGAAAAATTCTGAGGGGCCAAGTGAGATGGGAACTGAGAACTGATTATTTTCCAAGTAATTGGTGATCCTGAGAAGGCTTGTTTTGTGGAGACAGGAGGGGAAAAGCCCGATTGAAGTCAAGCCAAGAGAGAACAGGAGGATAGGAATTGAAGACAGTACAGGGAACTCTTTTTGAAGAGTTTTACTGTAACGTGGAGCTGAGAAATGGAGTGGTAGCTGATAGGGGATATAGGATTAGGAGAAGGCCATTTTTCAGACAGGAGAAATAACAATGTATTTGTAGGATCATGGGAGTGATCTGACAGAGGGTGAAAATTTGATGATGAAGGAGAAAAGAAAGGCAACTGCTGACAAAGTTCCTGGGGTAGATAAGAGAGGACACGCTCCAGTCTCTAGGTGGGTGGTTTGGCATTGGCCATGAATTTCAAGTAAGGCCAGTTAGCGAGGTTGGTATTTCCTGGAAACATTTAGCTGTTGTGATGTAGCCATTAAATAGAGAGAGAGCTGGATTGAACCAAAGTAGGTGTATTTCCAGAAGGGTACAGTGAAGGAAGAGGGTCAAGGGAGTTGAGGGTGTAGCAAATGAGTGATTATAATGATTGACTAGGTAATCTACACTGGGTGAGAAGGGAAGTGGGGAGGTGAGGGGAGAGGGAAGTGAGAAGGCTACATCTTGAGAAATGGACGAATTATTGGACTGGAGGTCCCAGAGGCAGTGAGCCGGGAAGATGGGGTGATGGTCAGAGCGAAAGGCACAACATTGAGATTATGGAGTTACTGGTAGTAACATATCTATGGGAGTGAGTGGCTGAAAGGAGGTGGAAGAAACACCACTACAAGTGAGGTGATCAGGGAGAGGAGAAGCCAGGGGTGCTGGTGTGCTGGATGGCCTGCTGACACCAGTCCCCTTCCCCTCGCCGCTCCCCACCCCCAGTACTGCAGAGGCTAGATGTCTGGGAACTACATTTCCCAGAACCCCCTACCGTATGTTTCTGAGTAGTTTCCACAAACAGCAGGCACTTATGAAAGATTTGGAAGAAAACGAGAAGCAGAAATAATATTACTGTTTCTCTGGCAGGGCAATGGTGGACAAACACATGTGCTTGGACCTCACAGATAGATGATTTGCAGATCTGTATATCACCTGTCTATGTAATTGAGTCTGTGGGAAGTATCCCATGGGAAGTTTCCAGTGCTTTTTGCAACTTCCCAGCTCCCTGAAAGCTGGTGCTAAATTTGAAATCTAGTGGCAGCTTCTCTGGCTTTTGTTCCTGCAGTCCTTCCAATTTTTTAAAGTAATTAATTCCCTGTACTAAATACCTTTGTGCTAGAAATACCTACAGGGGTTTCTTTCTTTGATGTTTCTTTAATGTACCAGATCTCTCCCACTGGCTTTTTGTACCTACCTGTTTTTTTATGTTTGTTTGTTTTTAGACAGAGTCTCACTCTGTTGCCCTGAGTAGAGTACTGTGGCATCAGCTTAGTTCACGGAAACCTCGAACTTCTGGGTTCAAGCAATCCTCCTGCCTCAGCCTCCCAAGTAGCTGGGACTACAGGTACAAGCCAGGACACCTGGCTAATTTTTCTATTTTTAGTAGAAATGGGTCTTGTGCTCACTCAGGCTTGTCTTGAATTCCTGAGCTCAAGCGATCCTCCAGCCTTGGCCTCCCAGAGTGCTAGGATTACAGGCATGAGCCACTGCGCCCGGCCTGTACCTGCCTGTTTGAAACACTCTGCCCCATGCCCTCCTTTTTACCTACTTATCCTTTAGCTCTGAGCTCAAATGTTCCTTCCCTAGGGTTGTTGTTCTGATTATCTTTGCTGCATAACTAACTACTCCAAAATGCGATATAATCAACAACCTTTTTATTATGCTCAGGAATTTGGAGAGGGCACAGTGGGGATGGCTTGTCTCTAGTCCACAATGTCTGGGGTCTCAGCCTGGAAGATTCAAACAGCTCAGGGTGACTTGGATGGCTAAGAACTGGAATCATCTGGACACTTTTATTTCTTTTTTTGAGACAGAGTTTTACTCTGTTGGCCCAGCTAGAGAGCAGTGGCGTAATTGTAGCTCACTGCAACCTCAAACTCCTGGGCTCAAGCGATCCTCTTGTCTCAGCTTCTTGAGTAGCTGGGACTACAGGCATGCACCACCACAGCCGGATAATTTTTTTCTATTTTTAGTAGAGATGGGGTGTCACTCTTGCTCAGGCTGGTCTTGAACTCCTGACCTCAAGTGATCCTCCCACCTCAACCTCCCAGAGTGCTAAGATCACAGGCATGAGCCACCATGCATGGCCTGGAGACTTCTTAACTCACATTTGGTGCCTGGACTGGGATGACTCAGCTGGGACCGTTGACTAGCGTACCAACACATGAGCTTGGGCTTCCTTACAGCATGGTGGCCCCAGGGTAATTAGACTTCTTACATAGTAGCTCAGTGTTCCAGGACTAAGTGTTCCAGTGAACAAAGCATAAGTGCATGGCCTTTTCTAATCAAGCTTCTGAAGCCATATATTGATCCTTCCCCTGGTCTCTATTGGTGGAAGTGGTCACAAGCCCACCAGATTCAATGGGAGGGACACAGACTCCACTTCTCAATGGGAGGAATGTCAAAAACTTGACCTCCATCTTCTCTGTTAGTCTCCTTTGTTATATATTTTTGTTTCTTTCAGTATTCTTTTTTTTTTTTTTTTTTTTTTGAGACAGAGTCTCACTTTGTTGCCCAGGCTAGAGTGAGTGCCGTGGCGTCAGCCTGGCTCACAGCAACGTCAAACTCCTAGGCTCAAGCGATCCTTCTGCCTCAGCCTCCCGAGTAGCTGGGACTACAGGCATACCCCACCATGCCCGGCTAATTTTTTCTATATATATTAATTGGCCAATTAATTTCTTTCTATTTATAGTAGAGACAGGGGTCTCACTCTTGCTCAGGTTGGTTTCGAACTCCTGACCTCAAACGATCAGCCCGCCTCAGCCTCCCAGAGAGCTAGGATTACAGGCGTGAGCCACCAGGCCCGGCCTCTTTCAGTATTCTTATCTCAGTTTGTATGCATTTATGTCTGGGCTTGCAAACTAAGGCCAGGGAGTGAAGGTATAAGAGGCATAGGCCGGGCGCGGTGGCTCAAGCCTGTAATCCTAGCTCTCTGGGAGGCCGAGGTGGGCGGATCGTTTGAGCTCAGGAGTTCGAGACCAGCCTGAGCAAGAGCAAGACCCCATCTCTACTATAAACAGAAAGAAATTAATTGGCCAACTAATATATATAGAAAAAATTAGCCGGGCATGGTGGCGCATGCCTGTAGTCCCAGCTACTTGGGAGGCTGAGGCAGCAGGATTGCTTGAGCCCAGGAGTTTGAGGTTGCTGTGAGCTAGGCTGACGCCACGGCACTCTAGCCTGGGCAACAAAGTGAGACTCTGTCTCAAAAAAAAAAAAAAAGAGGCATAATAGTGAGAGAATGTTCACACTCCCCGAAGCAAGTAGCCACCTCTGAGCTCTGTCTAATTGTTGTCCTGAGGGAAGGCAGGCCCAGTATTGCCAGAGCTTCCAGTTTTTCAAGAGGGTTCAGAAATCACGGTGTTTATGTGAAACTTCCCGATTTTGAAAAAGCTACACCGGCCAACTGTTGCATCCACAATGCCCAGCACATAGTAGGCTCAATAAATCATTGTGGAAGAAATTAACAAGTGTCCCTGAGGTCTCTCCCACTCCACTCCCCATGCCACCTGGCATTCCTAGCTTGGGTTTCTGCTGACAAGGGCAAAAAAGGGGAAACGCATCATAATGTGAGAAGTGGGGGTGGGGGTGGGGTTCCACCCCTTGGTTGGGGGCCGGGAGGGACAATGGGTAAACCAAGGAAACCAGGCAGCCTCACAGGCCTGGAGTTGAGCATGATCCATACAACAGCTCAAAAAGCGGCTCACTCTGCCCCTGTTTTGCTTTATTTTTCTTCTAAATGACTAAAATGATCTGAGATATATAATTTATTGTCTGTCCTTCCCACCCACCCGGCTAAAGTCTCACTCATTTTGTTCACTCCGTACCAAGGGCTTAAGAAAGTACCTGATCTAGAAGATGCTCAGTGGATTTTTACTGAAGGAAGGTCCAACAGGTATTAGGGAGGGGGCTCAGGGAGTTAATTAAGCACCTTGTGCTAGGTAGGTCACAGGTAAGTGAGGAAGTGAGATTAAACACACATGTACACACACACACACACACACACACACAATCTGGTTACAAAAGTAAGACTGTAGTTAACATTTTGATGTAGAAGAAATTACTGGGCATACTCTAGGGTTATGTTTTTGAAAGTGCTTATGCAATTTAAGAATATAACAGTCAAAATCAGTTTCCCTATAAAATATTATAGGAAAGAAGGAGATTAAGGAATTGTGGTAATCTTTGGGAGGCATTACAGGCTTCCTGATTCTATTCTACTTTATGCAAAACTGTGAATATTTAAAAATGTGATTTAAATGCAGAACTCTGGCCGGGCGCAGTGGCTCATGCCTGTAATCCCAGCACTTTGTGAGGCTGAGGCAGGAGGATCATTTCAGGCTAGGAGTTTGAGATCAGCCTGAGCAAGAGAGAGATCCTGCCTCTACAAAAAATAGAAAAATTAGCTGGGGGAGGGTGGTGCACATCTATAGTCCCAGCTACTCGGGAGGTTGAAGTAGAGTAATCACTGGAGCCCAGGAGTTTGAGGTTTCAGTGAGCTATTATGATGTCACTGCCCTCTAGCCCAGGGAAACAGAGCAAGACCTTGTCTCAAAAAAAAAAAAAAAAAAAATCAATTAATCAATGCAGAACTCGGGCCTGGGGAGAGTAAGGAGCAGAGTGAGGAAGCAAGGCAGGAGAGGGGAAGCATGACTTAGCCTCTCTGACTTTGCCTGGAGGCTCATAGCAGAGGGCGTTCTGGTTTCCTTCTTTTGTTTGAAAGACATTTAGGAGTGTCTACAATCAGATAGGTTTATGTGTTTTTTGGGGTTTTTTTTGGTTTTGGAGACAGGATCTTGCTTTGTCACCCAGGATAGAGTACAGTGGCATCATCATAGCTCACTGCAACCTGAAACTCCTGGGCTTAAGCGATCCTCCTGCCTCAGCCTCCCCAGTAGCTGGGACTATAGGTGCACACTACCACGTTCAGCTGATGTTAGACAGTTCTTAAAAAAAGACATTTGCAAGTGTCAGCCTTCTTCAGGTAGAGCTCACCTAGCTCAGCTAGCTGTGAAGTCAAGACGTTTTATAGGGTATAGTGTAACAAAAGTACCCGGTGCAGTGCGGGTCAGTGCAGACCCAGCATAAAAGCACCTCAAAATGCAGCCACTCACAGAGACCAGCCACCTGCCTTCACTGCCCACGGGTGCCACAGATGCTGGGGACCCGGAGGAGGCAGCCTATGGTGACATCCATTACCAACAGTATGCTGATGACAGGTGTGGAGACAGAAAGCAACCCCCCAACAGAGAAGTTTGCATCCTTCCAGCTTTTTCCCTATGGAACTGGGATTTGAACCCAGAGTTGCCTGCTCCTGGGCTCACTCTCCCCATGGGTTTTGCAGATGACCTTCAAGTATTTTTAGAACACCAGCTGATATTTTTCCCTAACAAATGGCACTCATTTCTCAGCAAGAAATTAGGATAGCTTCTGGGGTCTCCCACCCCCATTCCAAGTCACCTACCTTGTCTACTTTGTCTGCTTGCCATGCAGAGGCAGAATTCCAGCAGCAATTTGGGGTTGCAGCCTTCATCTTGATGCTGTCCCTTTAAGAGGGATGCCCTCCCCGCCCCCACCCACCAGGGGGCCAGCCAGTCCCCAGCACCTTTCACAATGTTTGGGGCACAGTGGATGCTCAAGCAGTAGGGGTTTGTGAGAGTATTAGCCACTATCTAGCACCTCCTGGGTGCCGGGTGCAGTGCTAGATTCTCTGCAAACACAATCTCCTTTAATCCTCGTGGCAATTATTTCCCCCCTTACAGATGAGGAAATTAAAGTTCTGGCAGCATAGTAGACTTGTCCCCACTCACAGAGCTAGCTAGGAGTGGAGGTAGCATTTGCATGGAATCAATCTGCCTTCATAGCACTTCCTGTGGTGTAAAACCCACGGAGGGTGTACGGGGTGTACGTGTGTGCGTGGGGGTGGTGGTATTTAACTTGCCTGTACCCACTGCTGACGGCGTTCAGATCAAAGCAGTCATCCTTTGATCTCTGTGTGTGAGCTGAACTTGGGAGGCAGCTTCTTCTGGAAGGGGAGGCGTTGGGGAGGAATGAATGGGAGGAAACAGGTCAGGGCAGTAGGTGGGGCACACAGCAGGCTAAGTGACAGGGGCAGGTTGGGTGACAGCTCAGCTGGGCCCCTCAGTTTGGGACAGGAGGGCAGTTAGGGAGGGGCCGCCGTGTACAGAGCTCACAGCTGGCCCCATCGGAGCTCAGCCCAACCTGAGTGGCCGTGGTGGTGGTGGTTTTATAGCTGGACCAGCCAAACTTGTTCTAGCAGCTTCTTGGCTTTCCAAGGCCTCCCCTTCCTTGTTCCCAGGTCACTAAGCTAAGGAAATACAGCATGTTCAGCTGGCCTGGACCCTAGATCGATCCTCATGAAATCCCAGCGTGCAGAGAAGTGAAAGAGAATGGGAGATTGTGTCCTTTCTTTATCCACTATTTAATACTGAGCACCAACTATGTTCTAGGTGCCATTCTAGGTGCCTGGGTTGCAGCAGTGAACTAAAAAGGCAAAGACCCCTGACTCCGGATTGCTTCCGCTGGGGCATGGGGGGACCATAAATAACTATGAGAAGGAGGTACATTGGGCTCTAAGGCTATGGCATAAAGGCAGGACAGAGCCGGGAAGGGCGATCGGGAGCACGTGTGTGGCTGAGGCCGGGGCTGCAATCTTAACAGGGAGGCCAGGGATGGGAAGGAGGGAGCCGTGTGGGTGTCAGGCAGAAGGAACACCCAGGTCAGCAGGTGTCGAGGCGGCAGGGAACATGCCTGCACATCTGAGCAACAGCTGGAGACCAGGAAGCTGGGGTACAGGGGCAGTGAGAGGAGTGGGTGGGGACGGAGGTGGCGTCCAGGGTGGGGGCCACGTCACTTAGGGCATGTGCACCATCATAAGGACTTCCACTTCTACTTCAAGTAAAAAGGGAGCCATTGCGGGTCTCCGAGTGGAGAAGTGACAATGGTCTGACTTCTCTTTGCAAAGGATCCCTCCCGCTGCTGAGCAGGACTGCAGCTGGGAACCCAGCGTGATGCCCGGGTGGGAGGCGGAGGCAGTGGAGGTGACCCCCGGGCATAGGATCTCCCAGTGGGTTGGATTTAGGGTAGGTGAGAAAAAGAGGAGCCAAAGAGGACCTCAGGGTATCTGGCCTGAGCAGGGAAGGATGGAGCTCCCAACAGCTGAGATATGGGCCGCAGGGTAGGAGCGGAGTTTGGAGGGGGCTGGGGGAAAGGAGCCGGGTGGCTCATTCCTATAATCCCAGCACTTTGGGAGGCCAAGGCGGGAGGATTGCTCAAGGCTAGGAATGCAAGACCAGCCTGAGCAACATAGTGAGACCCTGTCTCCAAAAAAAATAAATAAAATTTAAAAATAGGAGTTACAGTGTCTACCCCAAGGGGTGTGATGGAGATTTAATGAAATGGCGTACAAGGGGCCTATGGGACATCAAAGGCTCTTACGCCATGTGGCTTTCTTTCTTCGGGAGAATTCATGCAAATAATGCCTGCTGGGTGCGCCCGCCTCCAAGTGAGAGCCCATCTCAAGCAGGTGCCTGGTTGGAGCATACGCCAGCCTCCTCAGTGCCCTAATTTTTCCAACATTCCCAGGAGGCTGTGGCCTCTGAACCCGGGAGACAGTACGCAGAGTGGCTGAGAGCTGGGGCTGCTGGATAAAAATACAGGATGCCCTGCTCGATTTGAATGTGAGATGAACAATGAATAACTCATGACCATGAACGTGGCCCATACAGGACTTGGGGTGTACGGCCAGCCCTCCGCACCTGTGGGTCCATATCCACGGATTCAACCAACTGTGGATCAAACATATTAGGGAAGAAAAAGCACAAAATAACACTGTACTATAATAAAAGATAATATAAATAAGACCAACACAGTGTAACAGCTATTTACACAGCATTTATATTGCATTAGGTATCATAAGTGATCCAGAGATGATCTGAAGTGTACGGGGGGACGTGTGTGGGTTATTTGCAAATGCCACACCATTTTATATCAGTGGATTTTGATGTCCTCAGGGGTCCTGGAACCAATTTCCCACAGATGCTGAGGGACAACTGTACTTATACCAAAAAATTATTTCTTGTTTAACTGGCATTCAAATTGAAGCCGGTGTCCTTTCCGTTAAAACTGGCCACCTCCTGAGAGCAGGGGCTTTGGAGTCTCGCGCACTCTGCTCAGATCTTGGCTGTTCCACCTTCTCGCTGCGAGACCCTCTCTGAGCCTCACCTCCCTTGTCTGCCTCCCAGGGCGGGAAGGAGGATTGAATGCTAAAGTGCTGGCACAAGTGACCACTGTTGTTATTGTCCCCGGCCAAGATCCCACAGCTAGAAGGCGATGGGCCAGTGTCCCCCTCCATCCTCTAGTTTGAGATCCCTGAGTCTTTGCAAGCGCGCCCACCCCGGAGATCCGAGTCCACCCAGCCCTCGAGGGGACACGGACAGGGGAGCCAGGGGCAGCTCTGAGACCAGCAGAAAGGGCCAGACCACAGCGGAATCGCGGTCTGGCCTGGATGTCCCAAGGCAGGACAGGGCCCCGCTGTTCCTGAGCGGACCCCTCTCCCCAGCGCTGCAGGCTGCTCTCGCCTCCCCCCACCCCTCCCTGATGCTGAGTCGCAGCTGTCCCCACAGTGCCGGGTGGGCGCCCCATTCCCTTCTCGCCCTCCTCGTTGACAAAGCACCCCTCCTCATCAAATACACTGACGACTGTCCTCGTTTGGTCTGGTTCTCTCCCCCTTGCAGAACGGAGAGCAGGTCTTTCGGTTCCCTTTTGTTTACCGGCCTGCCTGGTCCCCAGGCCCCACTCAGCTCTGCGCATATCCATTGAATGAGTGAAAGACAGAGTGACAACAATGATCATCGCTGACACTCACTGAGCACCCAGAAGCTTGTGAGCACTTTGCGCGTGCTAATGCGTGGGTTCCTCGGACGCCTCAGTGAGGCACAGCGCGGCAGGCGACCCGTCCAAGGCCACACGGCTAGTGGGCGAGCCTTGCAGCCCGGCTGGCCCGAGTTCCCCGTCGAGGATCTTCTGCACTCTCCGTGGCTTTTATTCAATATTTGATCCTGGTTGTAGCTCTTCTCATGTGTGGCACGGCCCTGTTGGTGGGACTTTCCACTCCTCCGTCAGGCGAATAATGAGCGTCTGTTGCCTTGTTCACTGCTGACTTAGTCTCTTCGAGGGCAGGGACTGGCCTCCGTCATCTCTATTCCCAGGTTGCCACACATGGCCTCCGGCCCACTGCAGCATCTCCTCTCCGTTTTCCTAGTTGGCTTTTATTTTTTTTGAGACAGAGTCTCACTCTGTTGCCGGGGTTAGAGTGGCTCACAGCAACCTCAAACTCCTGGGCTCAAGCGATCCTCCTGCCTCAGCCTCCCGAGTAGCTGGGACTACAGGCATGTGCCACCATGCCCGGCTCATTTTTTTCCTATATATTTTAGTTGACCAATTAATTTTCTTCCTATTTTTAGTAGAGACGGGGGTCTTGCTCTTGCTCAGGCTGGTCTCGAACTCCTGACCTTGAGCAATCCTCCCTCGCTGGCCTCCCAGAATGCTAGGATTATAGGCATGAGCCACCACGCCCGGCTCCTAGTTGGCTTTTATAGCCACCCAAGGAGGTGGGAAGCACAGGTATAACCACTCCACTGCGCCCATTTGCCACAAGCCCAGAGGAGTGGATTAGTCCCAGCAGGAGGAAACAGACAGCAGCTAGGCTCTATGTCTCCTGGTTCAGTGCCCTCCTGGCCACAGTGCCCTGGGGTGGGCACCCACACGACATAGCCCCGTGGGTACTGGCTGCTGCCCCAGGCGTTGGTGGGGACCGTAACCCGCTAGAACCAGGCAAAGGCAAAATACAGGTATTGGGGATGCGGGGGGGTGGGGTGGGAGGGGACTTGAGGTTCCTGCCAGACTCTTTCAGCCAAGGCTGGTGGGGCTCCCCTGGAGCTGGAGCCCATGGGCGTGTGAGGGGCCGAGTCCCAGCCCGTGGGGTGTATCTGCCAGGTGTGCTTCGCAGCAAACAGGATGCAAAGCAGGGTATGGGTATATGTAGCCTGTGGTTGCTGCTGGGGCCCAGCCCGGCACCCGCTGTCTCCCAGTGGGGGACAGTCTTTGGACTGTCTCTCCTCTTACTGGGGAGCGTGTTCCCTGTGGGAGTTGAGGCTCGCAATGTACTCATGGCTCAACCAAGAAATGGCAGCATGTTCCCAGGAAGAAACATATCACAACTGGAAGGAGAAGACCTTTATGTCTATCCTTCTCGTTGGCCCCTGAGGGTGTTCCGTGGACAGATTTACGCTGGGACTTGGGAGTGGTGGGGAGAAGTTGTATTCACTCACTCACTCATTCATTCATTCATTCGACATGTATTTAGTACACCTCTACTATGCACCAAGCACTGAGCCCAGTGCCGAGAATATACCAGTAAAAACAATACACCTGCTCTTCTTCTCCTTACTGAATTTTCAGTTTAATATCAAACAAGTATTAAAGGATCCCTCCTGATATTTAATTATTTTTAGGTGTCAGTGTTCTGATGATTACTGGATTGTATGAGAAGGTAAAATAAGGAGCCTTTTTCAGTCTGGGAGTCTAGGAGGGCTTTCTGGAGGAAGTGGTGTTTAAGCTGAGTCCTGCAGGGTGCCTCAGGGTTCATTTCCAGCCTTGCTGGGAGGAGGGGGTGGGAGGGGCGGAGCAACAGCTTTGCAGGCCCAGGGAGGGGTGCATGAGAAGATCTTAAAGCAGAAAGGAGGTGGTTTCTGCGGGTTACGCATGAAGGGCTCCAGAGTGGCTGGTGTCTGAACGCTAAGCTGGCTGGGAGACGCAGCCCTGCCCATGTCTGATGGGGAAGACGATCAAATGCAACCACGGGGGTGGCAGGGACATGGAGGTCTTCAGTGAGAGGACATTTGCCACAAACAGACCAGCTCCTTCTGGAAGGCTTGCTGCAGAAGGCGTAGCTGGGGTTTGGGAGTGGGAAGCGTCCTGATTTGGCAGAGGGTGTAGGAGTTGCAAGAGCTGCGTGAAACGCTGAGGAAGTGGGGACGAGCCTACTTTAGGTTGGAGGGAGTGGGCAGATAACTCAGTTTGGATGTGTACGTTCTGTCTCTCCAATTAATTTTAAGAGCTACTATTTATTTCACAACCACCGCGTGCCAGGCAAACACTGGTCTATTTCATTCAATCCTTAAATAGCCGTTTGGGAGAGCTAGCTAGGACCATCCCATTTTACAGATGAGGAGAAGGAGGCGCAGGGGATTCTTAAGTGACCTGCGGCACAGTGACACAGAGAAGAGGTGGTAGGAACCAAGATCAAAATCTGTCCACTGTGTATGTAGCTCATAAACCTTCCATCACCCTCGGCTTCCTGGTGACGCATCTCAGGGATTTTCCCCGCCTGCTCTGTGGACACACCAAGGGGTTTGTAAGAATTGATCGGGAACACGACTGGCATAAACAGACTTGTTTGTGTGCATGCCACCTGCTTCCCAGCCGCATGGAGGAGCAGCTCGGGGCTCGTCCCACAAAATGGGAGGCCCAGGAGGGTGTAGAGCCCTGCCCAACCTCCTAGACTAAGTCGCAAAAAATTGGAAAACAGTCTTTTCCTCCCTGTTGTAACCTTGATAGGTATCCATGGAACATAAGCTGCATGTGGGCAGGGGTTCTTGTCTGTTTTATACCAGAACGGGGCCGGGCGCGTAGTAGGCACAGTGTGAATTTTGTTGGAATAAACCTCTCTGTGGGTGGCACAGTGCTAAGGGGGAATTTCACACATGCAACCCTGCCCTCTGGCAGTTCCTGGACTAATTGAACACAATGCAACACACATGCATCTGTTCACATATGCACACACTCTCTCTCTCTCTCTCTCTCTCTCTCTCATACACACACACAACCAGGAACCAGGAAGCCAGTCTTTTTTTTTTTTTTTTTCTTTGAGTCCCGCTGTCACCCAGGCTAGAGTGCAGTGGAGTGATCATAGCTCACAGCAACCTCAAACTCCTGGGCTCAAGCGATCCTCTTGCCCCAGCCTCCTGAGTAGTTGGGACTACGGGTGCACACCACCACACCTGGCTTATTTTTTGTAGACATAGGGTCTTGCTCTTGCTCAGGCTACTAATCTTTGGGTCTTTGAGCCAAGACATTCAGGAACAGCTGTTCTCTACCTGGCCTGCAGTATAAGGAAATAGCGTTTATCTATCACAAGATGGACTTGGGTCAGACTTGAGCCAGCCAGCTCATTTTTCCCAGTAGTTAAATGAATAAGAACAAAAACTAAGCAAAACCACCTAACATTTCTTTTTGGAGGGTTTTTGGGGGTGGAGGACAGGGGGGCTATAAATCTTGAGTATACAGCCAGATGGATTTTTACATGTGTAATAATGCATGTATATATACACACAGACATATATCTCTCTCCATTCTCCTATTGATGAACATTTAGGCTGTTCCCATTTTGGAAGGTTTATGAATAAAACTGCTATGAATACTCCTTCACACGTCTTCTGATGAGCACAAACATTAATTTCTATTAACTAGAAGTGTTCTTGCTGGGTTGGCTTATGTTTAGCTTTAGTAAATTTGCCAGAAAGTCTTCTAGGCTGTATCAATTTATACTTCTACCAGCAATACATGAGAGTTTGGAGGGTTTTGTGTGTGTGTGTGTGACAGAATCTTGCTCTATTGCCCAGGCTAGAGCGCCTTGGCAACAGCCTATCTCACAGCAACCTCAAACTCCTGGGCTCAAGTGATCTTCCTGCCTCAGCCTCCCGAGTAGCTGGGACTACAGGTCCATGCCACCATGCCTGGCCAATTTTTCCTATTTTTAGTAAAGACTATTTTTAGTAGAGATGGGAGGTCTCACTCTTGCTCAGGCTGGTCTCGAACTCCTGACCTCAAGTGATCTGCCTCCCAGAGTGCTAGGATTACAGGTGTGAGCTGCTGTACCCGGCCTTGGAGGGTTTTTAGGATGACTCACCTCCTCCAACTTTCCTGGCCATGTCCTGCCAGGTAGGCCTGAGATATTAGGTAGTTGAGCCAGACTCATGTCCTAGTGATGCTCTCAGCAGACCTTAGGTATCGGGGATTTCTCGTGGAGCTGGGCAGAGGCAGTTCAGTGCTCTGACAGCTTATCTGTGATGCCCCAGTGGATAGTGCTAGTGTCACAGTTATGACGTCTCCCATCTGCCCACAAATAAAAGGTGGGCGGTGCTATTTATTCCGGAGTGAATTTGTGGCTGGAAATGCACCTACCACAGTAGAATCTGGTCCTCTTCCCTCTTCCCCAATTCTCCGCTCTGCTTCCGCCCTTCTGTCAGAATGAACAGCTGCTTCGAGAAGACGGGCTAAGCGCGCTGGTCCCGGGGGAGGGCGGGGATGGGAGAGACAGTCCATGGTGTCTCTCGCCCCACGGAAGTGGCTGAAGGACGAAAACTCCTTAAGGACCTCTGAGGGAGGGGGCAGGAGCAGACAGGGAAGGGTTATAGACAGGGGTTGAGCTGCCTCAGCTAACTTCGAGAGGTGACTTCCAGGGACACTTGCCCCATGGTTGCCATAGCAACCCCGTAATTTACTGTGTGATCACAGTTTGAAAAGAAAAATCAGTGTAGTTCTTACTTGCTGTGGCTCACCTCCGCCCCTGTGACAGGAGCTCCTGGGGAGAACCAAGTAAAAGGGGGCACAGCACCACCTGCTTTGCAAACCTGGCTCTGTCCTTTACTGGCCACGAGGCCTCGAGCAAGCCATCAGAGGTCTCCGCGCTGCAGTCTCCTTGTCCCTGACAGGCACGAGGTAAGAGCACACACCTCCCAGGGATGCTCTGCTTGTTCAACAGGTAACCCGTGTGACGACAGTACGAAAGGGCACAGGGTGGCCGCGCGCAAGTCGCCGTGTCCCCTCATTACTGTCATTCCCTGGGAGCTGGGACAAGGAGGTCGGGTGTGGGGAGTAGGCCAGACTTCCCTGGGATCCCCTCTCTGGGGTGGTCCAGGCAGCGGCCAGTGTGCAGTGGGGCAGGCCACCTGCCTGACGTCATCAAGATCTTTACTGAGAGCAAATAGAAAAAAACGGACTTAGACTGCAGCTGAAAAAATTGTACTTAGACATAAATCGAAAGTGGGTAGCTAGGTAAGCTGCAGAGTCACTGCTCATGAAGGTCTTTGAAAAGAAGGGAGAGTTTCACCCCCAGGGCTTGGGGCTGGGGTCCTACTTGGTGCCAGAGGGATGACATACTGGGTGGCAGTCACTTAGAGCCACTGGTCTGCCCCTTGGAGGCCAGGCCATGAAGGAAGCATGGCTAGCGTGGAAGTGGCCACGAGTTCAGCTGTCCCCGGGGGCTGGATTCAGCGGCAGAGCTCGGCCCTGCCCACTGTTCCCTCTGGACTGTATGGCCCAGCCACTGGCAGGGTCTGTGACCCTCTTCCCAGGGCTCTACACCTGGCATTGTCACTTCTTCCACCCTCTGGAAGGCCTGGGCCTGCCCTGGGGACCCACCCCAAGTGGCTTCCTTCCCTTGGCTACCGTGCCTTTGAAACTGGCTGAAGCATTTCCTGTCCCAAGGCACAGTGGGGCTAGTGGATGCCTGGGCTTCCTGTCTACCCCAGGAGCTACAGCCAGGCCTGTTTGAGCCTGGGCCAAGCTTGGGGGGAGGGGGCAGTGGGGGTGGGGGGCCTTCCTCCCAGTTCTGGGAAGGGGCTGGACAGGGGGCAGGGCCGGGCTGAGCTGGTCCTGCTAGGGCCGGTCACGCACCCAGTCTAACACCTTGAGGGCTGAGTGGGTGGTGGTGGGGGGGATAGGGCAGTAGGGTGGGCAGTGGGGACAGAGCTCCATTTCTGTCCCTCTAAGGCAGCCTGAGGTTGCTCTCTGGGGAGCAGGGCCTGAGGCAGTTCACGAAAAGAACTGCTGTACCGGTAACCACTCTAGGTAGCTTCAGGCAGTTGCTTCTGTTCAGCTCTCCCAATGCTGCATCTGAACCTGGCTGCTATCTCAGTTCAGGCCTGGTGTTCACGCTGCTGCTTCGCTGTGCATCTTGCCTGCTGGGGGCTCCTTCCCTGAAGGTGAAATTACTAGCAGTAGTAGCAGTCACAATAAAGGTTGGGAGGCAGAGAACGCCATTGCCACTCCCCCCTGCAGAGTTTTTGGACCCCTGGCAAGGTGCCAAGGGGTCTAAGGCTTGCAATGGAGTCCCAGGCAGGCCCCCACCCCCTCCTCCAACTCTGCACTGCCTGAAGTTGGGAAGCAGGGGAGAGGACCTCCCACCCCCAAAGTGCTGCAGCCAAGGCCACAAACACAAACAAAGGTATTTCTGAAGGTATTTCTGAAACTGCTGAAGATCAAACACTGAGAGGGGCAGGGTAAGGATGAGGAAGGACTGGGGGAGGGGCAGGGAGAGCAGGGGTTCCAAAGGCCATCTTGTGGGGCATGGGCCTAAAGTGTCCTGGGCCCCTGGGGTGGGGGGTGGACAGAGGAGAGCTAGGTGGAAGATGTGCTCATTTGCATGCTATTTTTGCACGGCATTTGCATGCTTTTCATGTACTGTCTAGAGAACAGCACGGGGACTCCCCCAGGCCCCACTCTTTTCCCACCGTCCCTCTCTAAGCCCAGGCGGGGACAAGTGGACTAGGCTTCCCCCCCCACAGCCCTGTCTGGGGGGGGTCTGCGGGTGGGGACCATGTTCCCTGAGTCTGAGCAGAGGGTGAAGCCCCATAGTAAGGACATCAGGGGAGGGGAGGGTATGTGGAATGAGGGGAACCCCCTACTAGGAGGACTGGGGGGAGGAGGGTGCAAGATGGCAGGTGAGGAGCTTTCTGGCTCCAGGCTGCTCTCTAGACCAGAGCCGGAAGGAAGGAAGCCTGGTAAGGTGCCTCCTCCCGAATCCTTGTGAAGTTTCATTTCCTGCTGCAAAGCAGCTCTGGACACCGAGCGCCTTTCTCTCAGTGGCCCTGCACCCCCACCCCGACCTCCAGCCCCAGCCCACCCCACATTCGCTGCTGGAGCTCTGAGCGGAAGGGAGGGGCCCGTCAGGAACAGGGTCCTGTGTCCCTCCGTCCCGCACTCACGGTGGCTGCCTGGGTTCCCGATCAAGCAAATATAGGGGTTTGTCTTTGAGGCTCCTGGGTGGCCTGCGGGGCCTGGACTCCAGCCAGCTTCTGACTGGACAAGGGCGGCTAATCGCAGGGTGCCCCGCAGGGACTCTGGGGCAGCTGGGAGGAATCCACCCCCATCCTGGTCTAGGGAGCTCCTACCTCTTTGCATCTTTTTTTCCTGACTCTCAGTTCTCTTTGTTCACTGTCTTGCCAGCCATGTTTTTTTTTTTTCCAATGAACTCAGCCTCCTTAGCCTTTCCAGGGCTGGTGTCCCCCCCTTCCCCCCATGCTGCGTTGCCAGGGCTTATTCTGTGCGGGGTGGAAGCCGGGCTGCCGCCTCATCCTCCAGGTTACAGGGCTCCTCACCCGAGAGCAGACAGAGGCAGCAGGAGCAAGACCCAGCATACAGGCGAGGCCTCCATGAGCCCCGGAAAGCAGGAATGGCCGGGCCCGGCGGCCTGAGAGCAGCCCCCAGTCTGCTGATTCGACTCCTGGGAACTGGCTGGAGTTTTTGTCTCCTGTGAGGAGAGGCAGGCCCAGATGAGGCAGGAGCCAAGAAACAAACCAGCGGCTGCCTGGCCTGGCCACAGGCTTGGCGTGCCCAGGAGCCTTTGCGCAGGCACAGTCTGGAACACTCACAAGCCCCGTGCCCAGCGTGGAGCTGGGGCATGGGCACACACCTGCACACACTCACCCGGCTCACTGGCCTTGTACACGTCCACAGTTTAGAATACACCCACAGACTCGGGTGGATTTATTCTCCTGTGTTGTCTTCCTTTAGCTGAAGCTCCATCTTGTCCTCATTTGTAAAATCTTGCCACCTTGGAGCTCATGGGCCTTGGAGTTCACACGCCCCACCCCTTCCCCCCTGATTTTGCACCTGACAAAACGAGACCAGGTGGGGTCCAGTGACTTATCTAAGGTCAAACAGCTGATAAGCAAATTTTCTTTTGTGTTATAGAGTTTGGAACTTGGTGATGACAGAGATTTGGGCAACTTGAAGCCCAGAGCTGGGAGGAAAGGGTGGCAGAGTTTGGAGTCCTAAAGGCTCCCAGGCTTACCCTCTTACCACATGTGTGTCCTTTGACAAGTTACCAAACCTCTCTGAGCTCCAGTCCCTCTTATCTTTAAGGTAGGAGTGACCAAACCTACTCTGCAAGCTTGTCCCGTGGCTCAGTTTTTTTTTTTTTTTTGAGTCAGAGTCTCACTCTGTTGCCCGGGCTAGAGTGCCATGGCATCAGCCTAACTCACAGCAACCTCACACTCTTGGGCTCAAGTGATCCCCCTGCCTCAGTCTCCCTAGTAGCTGGGACTACGGGCATGCGCCACCATGCCCGGCTAATTTTTTCTATGTATTTTTAGTTGTCCAGCTAATTTATTTCTATTTTTAGTAGAGATGGGATCTCACTCTTGCTCAGGCTGGTCTCGAACTCCTGACCTCGAGCGATCCTCCCACCTCGGCCTCCCAGAGTGCTAGGATTACAGGTGCGAGCCACCGTGCCCGGCCCCGTGGCTCAGTGAATCACACACATTAGGAGCCTGGCACAGAGTCAATCCCCAACGAATGGTTCTACAACTGCTGTATTTGATAAGGCGGCATCACAACCAGCCACCGTGCTATTTAGTGACACTTACCACGGGCGAAGCTCTAGGCTTGGAGCTGGGGAGACTAGGACAAGTGGGGTGCCTGGGGAGGGCGGACTGTGGGATGACGATAAGAAAGTTCCACTGTGTCGTGTACTACTGCCGAAGGGAGCGCAGGAGGGAGGCTTCGAGCCCAGATGGCATGTGTGCGGAGTCGGTGGAGGGGAGGTGGGGGTGCTGGAGAAGACATCCCAGAATTTGAAGAATGAATAAAATCTACCCAGGCAAAGATGAAGGAGAAAGAGTCTAAAGCTCAGTGAATTTCAAGGACAAAGGCCCAGAGGCCAGAGACAGCCTGACAGCAGAGGTGGCCAGGGGCTGGGCGCAGAGACAGTGGGATCCAGTGCGTACAAAGAACATAATCTTTGACCCAAAGGTTCAGGAGCCTCTGGGTGCAGCCATGCCAACACCTTTCTCCACAGGAAAGTAAATTTAGAAAATAATGAACTTGCCTTCAATTTACTCTTTTCTTCTCAAAAGTAATTGCTTCCTTGTTTGCTAAAAAAAAAAACAACCTTGCCTTTATTAAAGGCCACAGGTAGCTGAAAGTGGAGGCACAGAACTGGGCTCCTTAGTATGAAAGGGAGGAGTTCAGACATGCCTGAAAGAAGGAAGCAGCCATCCCTGTACCGATGCTTAACAATCTACTGCTCTGGGTCTTTAACCTGGAGGGGACCCCAGCCCTCCAGCTGGAGACTCACCTGCGTCAGTGTATTTAACACATTGCACCTGGTAGTTCCAGAGCTTGTACTCAAGGTTGTGGTGGTGGGTGGGGAGAGGAAGTTTTCAAAATGTTCCATTTATTCAAATTTATTCAACAGATATTTGCCAGGAGCCATTCTGGTGATAAGGGCTGAACAAGACAAGATTCCTGCACTCCTGGGGCCTCCATTCTTTTTTTTTTTGAGACAGAGTCTCACTCTGTTGCCCGGGCTAGAGTGCCATGGCATCAGCCTAGGTCACAGCAACCTCCAACTCCTGGGCTCAACCGATCCTCTGCCTCAGCCTCCCCCTCCCCAAGTAGCTGGGACTACAGGCATGTGCCACCATGCCCGGCTAATTTTTTTTCTATATATTTTTAGCTGGCCAATTAACTTCTTTTCTCTTTTTAGTAGAGACGATGGGGGGTCTCGCTCTTGCTCAGGCTGGTTTCGAACTCCTGACCTTGAGCGATCCTCCCGCCTCTGGCCTCCCAGAGTGCTAGGCGTGAGACGCCGCGCCCGGCCAGGGGCCTCCATTCTAATGAGACTGGCACTGTGTGGCTAACTTCAATTTCTCAGGAAACATGCAGCCAAGTCCCATCAAAGGGGCAACAGCAGTGTGGGTAGGAGCCCGGTGTTTTTGAGTCAGACTAAACCCGGGTTTGAATCCCAGCTGTTTGAACTCAGGCAGGTGACTTAATCTCTTTCGGGCTCTCCACCCTCACAGGGGGTTTTGAAGAGTCAATGAGATGCGGGATGTGGTGTGCTTTCCACCAAGACTGGTACCTAATAACCCCTTGGTAAAAGGTAACCACTAGCATTCATGATCTTTGGGAGAACTCAGCAAGCAAAGTGAGCGAGCGGAAAAGAAGCTTTAATATGGTGAGAGGGTGATAATGAATTTAGGGAAAAATAGTCCAGATCACATTCCAAAACCATTGTCGGGCAGGTTTCTGAAGGGCTGGGGTTGGGCTTTGTTCATTTTATACCTCTAATGTCTTGTGCATAATAGCTCATTCATCATGAGCCCTGAATGAATGATTCTCAGTGCCCAAGGCCCAGGAGAGGGACTGGGTGTCAAACAGTTCCAGGAAGACCTTATTCCATGGGCTACTTTGGCCAAGAAAGGTCAATGGGACCTGGGACATCATCAGGAACTGGGTCATTTGTGACATAAGCAAACACTGCATGGATGCCTGGTGACACATTTTTGGGAAGAATGCAGAGAGCAGAAAGTTCAGAGGAAGGAAGCAGGGAAGGAGAGGCGTCACTTTGCAAAGGGCAAACCTTGGGGAAAGTACCCTGGAAAGTCTGTGGCAAGAAACACCTTTGGTCCATGGTCCACACCTTTGACCTTCAACCTGCCTCACCGTGAACTGCAGCAGCGTATGCCGTTCTCACTTCTTCCCTTCCAACAAGGATGAGGGGTCTGAGTTTCCTACCCAAGAATAGGACTCCCAGAGTCTCAGGATGACCCGACTGGGCAAGGGACAGCCAGGGGCAGAACAAGAGCAACCAGAAGAGCCGTCTAACAGAGCCAGGACACTCCTTGAATCCGGAGACTCCTTTTCTTGGTTTTGGGAGGAATGCAGGGATGTTTGGGCAATGGTTCATCCTCATGCGGCCCCAGATCCAGAGAATGTCAGAGCCAGATGGAGTTGTGGTCCAGCCCACACCTCAGACACTCGGGGACTCCAAGTCCCAGCATAGGGCAGTGATTTGCCCAGTGACCTGCGCTGGGACCAGGACCCACGGGTCCTGGCTGATGCACGGGCCCGGGCACACAATCTGCAAATGACTCGCACACGTGATCTCCGAGCTCCTCGACAAGACATCTAGCTGCCTACCTGACATCTCTCTTTGGGTGACGTCAAAGGTTCCTCCAACTCAATGTGTCTACGATGGAGCAAAGCAGCCTGGTTTGTTCCCCTACAGTGTTCCCTGGTTTGGGGACTGGTGGCACCACCCAGCCAGTTGAGCAAGCCCAGAAGGAAAAGTCCGGCTGATTTTATCTCCTCAGTACTGCTCCAGTCCCTCCTCTTCTCTCCACTTCCTGCACCATCGCCCTAAGGCAGGCTGCTCTGAACTTTCACACCTTGACTGTGACAGCTGCCTACCTGGTGTCCCCAAGGCCATTGTGGACCTACCCAGCCTATTCCGCACAATGCAGCCTCTGATCTTTCCAGAACACACGTCTGGTCACGTCACACACACACACCCCTGCTCGGGGAAACTTCAGTGGCTTCCCTCTGTTCTTAGGGTAAAGACAAAGATAAGCAATGTGACCTCCAGGGCCCTGCATCATCTGGCTCTGTCCCCTCTCTGCCACCAGCTCCCATGTCACAGGGCGCTCCTCCCCCTCTCTCCACTGCAGCCACCTGACTTCCCTCAGGCCCTGCCTGGAACGCTCACTCCCTCTCCGGCCTGGCTGACACCTTTTCATCCTTGAGATTCCAGCTCACACCCCACTTCCTCAGGACAGCCTTCTGGAGCGGGCCACACCCTCCCGCCTCACGTGCGGCACCTGTCTCAGCCCATGCAGCACGTTCCTTTAGTGAGCGTCCGCTGAGTGACGCTGCCTCGCTCTGCTCTGAGCTCCAAGCAGTGAGACCACGGCTGGTTTTGCCCATCGTACCTGGAGCTCCCAGAGCCCGGCACGTGGGAGGCACTTGGATATTTACCTATTGAACAAGTGGATGACTGCCATGATCTATCCGTTCTTTAAGACTTCCTCTAACGGTGACACTATGGAGAACAGCCACTTTTCGTCCACAGATGGCCTCCGTGCCTCTTTCCGGAACAAATGGGAGGCTGGGCGGTGAGATGCACGTGAACGTGGTGGGACCACAAAAGCTGTCTCCTAAAAATGTCGTTCACATGTTCCCAAAGAAGTTCCCACACACGGGTAAGTGGGGACAAAGGTAAAGTGACAAGGTGGGGCGCCCCTCCTGTGATTTGATAAAGGGTCACATGCACACACGTGCCCGCTGAGAGTAACAGTGGATAGTGGCATGCGGGTGACCTTCCTTCCTTTTTTTCTTTGTTTTTTTTAATAAGTTTTCCACCATGAATACGTATTATTCGGTACAGAAATAAAAAGTATAAGCACTTTTCTGAGTATATATTCCACATACACGCAAAAAGTTTTTTTTTAAATGGAAGGTCTTGTGTTCAGACACCCAGGAACGAAAACTGCATTTCCTCTCAGCCTGGGACCTTTCTAAGGTAGAAATCATTTCACTTCCCCTCTTTATTCTCCAAGCACCCCTTCCTCTCCCCATCTTGGTCGGCACTCTTAGTTTCAAGTGACAGAAAACCCAGCTCAAATTAACTTAGGCATAAAAGGAAACGTGGGCGTCACAAAGCTGGGCCATTCTGGGTGTTGTCATTCTAGACGCTCAAGGGACGTCCTTGGGAGGGTCCTTTTCTGTTCCTTGGCTGGGCTCTCCTCTTGTGGTGGCCGGATGCCCACCGGCAGTCCCAGGCTCATATGTTCCACCAGCACAGAGAGTTTCTTTTCCCCACCAGTTCCAACAAAAGTCCTGGTGCTGATGTCTGTGGCCAGCGTGGGGGTGAAATCTCTATGGCCAGGCCTGGGCCACATGCTTATTTCTGGCCATGGGCCCTTGGAAGGGAAGACAGGAATCTTCCTGACTACACTTGGGTGGTTCAAACCTGGCACGGTTAGGTCAGAAAGAGGGGGAAGGGATGATGGGCAGGTGAGACAAAAGGTGACTATCACACACTGAGCACCCAGCTTTGCACACAGTAGGTGGTCAACCCACAGTGCTGGCCGGCTCATCTCCGGCTGGAACCATCTGGGGAGGGAGGGAAGCGGAGGGCCGGGCAGCAGGACCTTCTCTGGTCCCACATCAGCTGTGCGACCTCCACTAGCCCATCTATGTCACTAGGCTTTGCTTTGCATCCAGGGAGCGGGTCTCTGGGTCCACGCATGTCCCAGAGGGTGAGGGCGTGGAGGGCCTGGTGTCCCCCTGAGTTTCTCCAGACATGGGGTGCCCATGAGGCCGAGCTGGATAACCGGAGGAGCTGGAGCCTGGCTAAGGGAGCCACTCGGGGGCCATGAGAGCACTGTGCCCTGCTGTCCTCTCAGCAGGCTGGCCCAGGGGCTGGCAGGTGCCAGGCGAGCACTGACTGAGTTTCAAGGGATGGAGCCTCCTACATGGGGTATAAGATGAAGAAGAAACATGGCTGTGCCTTTGGGAAGTTCCCAGACTGATGCAAGATCTATAACACGATGAGACCAAACCCGCATCTGGCGGCTTTGGTTGATGTGCCAGCCTTTGGCACAGGACGGCATGGTGACCACCTCTGTCCCAGAGTTTAGCTCGCCCCCAAACCCCCTTTGTGTCCCTTGTCCATCCTTTCACCTCTGGTCCCAGTTCCTGTCGATCATGTCACCTGGTTCACTGAGCCCACACCTAGCAGTGCGAGAAGCCCACCGTCTCGCCCTGCCCATCCGCCCACCTCCCTGGAAGGTTCCGCCAAGCGAGGCCGGTCCAGGTTCTCTCAGCTGTGGCTCTAGGAAGCCTGGCCCTGGAACGAGGAGTGAGGCCGGCTTGTGCCAGCCCTGGAGCGAGAAGTGAGGCCGGCTTGTGCCAGCCTTGGGGACAGTTTCCCCCAGGTTCCTCCATGTCTAAAACCTCCTCTCTGTGGCTGGGGGAGGCAGGTAAGGGAGAAAGTGACCGTGAGTTGGCGGTAGGGAGGTGAGCAGATGGAGGCCAGATCTCTCAGGAAGACAGTGGGGAGAGCCCCTGTGCTGGCCACTGGCCAGCAGATGTGTGGTGCTAGGAAGTCACGCCCAGCTCAGCAATTCCCAGGAGCTTCCGGGAGAAACCCTGCTCAGCAGTGAGATTGCAGGGCCTGCTGAGACCGGGTGGTGAGCCCTTGCTCGGCCTTCTTCCTGCTTCCTCCACCCGCAGCACCTGCCTCCCTGCCACCACCCCACCCCCATAGCGGTCTTTCTTGATTTTTCTGCTGCCACCGAGAAGATGGATTGTCATATTCCAGGCAAGTTCATAATAAGCCCTTAACGAATGAATGGATCCACGAATGGACATCTGTTATCTGATGCGAACCTACACCAACCTTTTGAGGCAGCACAGAACAGTTATAATAGTAACAACCATTTACAGCTGGGGAAATCTCTCTCTCCAGAACACCCCAAACTCTGTCTACACACTTGTCCACAAACAAGCAGGTGTGTTTGGGGTGTTTTCCAGATCCAGTGGACTCCACAGAGCACCTCTAACTAGAGCACTCCACGAGCAGCCAAAGACACTCGAAAGCAAGAATCTGGAACTGAAAAAACTCCACAGGGTTTGGAAAGCAGAAAGGAAAAGCCACTCGAGATAACTAGAAAGTAAAGGAGACAGTGTTTCTGAAATTTTTCAATTGTCACCTAAATTGAAGGGTGGTAAAGCCATCCCAGGCTCAAATGAAAGGAAATTTGGGAATAAAATCAGTCTGTATTTTATGATATGGTTAGATGTCCACTGATATCATTTTAGAGGAGTTCTTTCTTTTGAAGTACATCTTGGTAATTCTGCATGTGAAAATCGTTTAGGCCAAGAAACCTTCCTTGGCTCCAAGGTGCTGGGAATTAAAGCAGAGAGAAGCCATTTGTGATGCACAGAACCAAGGGTCATTGCTGAATACACAAAGGCTATTGAGTCAGTCATTCATGTTTACAAAACACTCCATCAAAAAAGCACATCTTGGTGGAACTTTGGTAAGTTCTCATGTCATTGCAGTTTTTCCAAGGAAACAGGGAAGAGTGAGTTAATAATTCCCTGTGTCATCTTAAACACTTTAAAAAAGAATAAAGTATATCTTTAAATTTAGGGAGGCATCTCTGATAAGCAGGCTTACTTAGAACCTTAGGACATGTGTTAACCAGAGATGCACAGAAACAACCAAGACTCAGTTGGAAGGCTTAACAGTTGGAATAGCACTTTAATTGATTAATCCTCAATTCACATGGCCTTATGGGATGGCAGGCGGGTCTGGGGACCCAGTTCAATCTTGTCTGCTAAAGAATTACCCAGAAGTGCATCAGATACCAGCACCCTACCTGCACAACGGGGGTGACAAACTTTTGTATCCCCAAACATACCCTTTTATAGTATCTGCTATGCCATTTGGAAATATTTTATTTTTTAACCTCGGGATTTAGATAAACATGACATTTAAAAATAATGGCACTCAGGTGTCATTTTCAGCCTGGGAAACTGAGGCAGAGAAATTATGTGTCATCACATAGGTGTGCAGTAACCAACTGGGGACAGAAGCCATGACCCTGGGTCCTGCTATAATGTCCACCATTGGTCTCTTTCACCTACCCGCACCCTCTCTCTACTCCCCCTAGGGGAAAGCACAGCCAGGGTGCAGGCATTATGGGGGCAGATTTGCAGCCTGCTGGCTCTGGGCTGTGGGGACAGTCACTCTGGGCTGCTCTCTCTGGTGGCTGTTATGGCCTCACCCCTGGACCCATTCTGTGCGTCTCCTCCCCCTTCTCTCCACTCCATGCAGGGACAGCACTCTGGGTCAGCCTGCCCAGTGAGTCACAGCAGACAGAGGTGCCTCTGTAGTTAAAGTGAAACCCGGACCTCTGACCTGCAGGCAGGGTGCTGGATTAAAAGTTAAGTGACCTCCTTAACTGCATGGCCATAGGGGACTAGAGAAAGTAGAATTCCCTGCGGTTCGGAGGTGGGAGATGCTGGGATTTTGGGGCATCTTTCCTGGGGGACCCCCGCAGCAGAAGTGGGGGCGCTCTCCTGGCACCCACCCCGGCAGGCTTTAACCTGGCGACTGGGCTTCGGAGGAGACCGCCTTGGGGTGCTGGGAGGGCGCCCTGACCCTCCAAAACCCACCACCAGATCCCAGTGCAGCAGCTCCTAAGGCGTGAGGTGCTGAGCCTGGCGGAGGAAGGGTGACAGCGCTCTCCACGGCGTTGGCTCCGCGCCGCGCTCGTTGCCAGTGCGTTTGTCTGGTCTTCTCCCGACAAGGCAGGGCACGGGCCGACCTGCGCTGCCTCCCGACCTCGGCTCCCCGAAATAACCCCGCGGGGCCGCCTTCGGAAACAGGGCACGCGGGGCGCGCGTGCGTGGCTAAGCCGGCCCAGTCATCTCGGCGGGGAGGGTTTATGGCTTTGGGAAAGCACCTTCTCCACGCCGCGCCACCGGTCCCGCCCCGCCAGCCGGCCCCGACGGCGCAGGCGGCGCCCCCTGCCGACCGCGAGCGCACGCGGGCGGGCACGGGCACGGGCGGCTCTTCCGCGCGAGCTCCGGGAACCCGGCGCCCCCCGCCCCGGCTGCGAGGTCCCGGCTGCAGGGAGCCGCCCCAGCCCCGGCTAACCCTGCGGTTAATGACTCGCGTCTCCTCCGGGCAGGCGACGTCCCGGGGAGGGAGCCTCGGAGGCGCGTCCGGGCCCTGGCTGGGGCGACACTCGCGCCGGGTCTCCAGGCGGCGCCTGGGCCGACGGCTGGCGGCTGCGGAAGGAGCTGAGCCGCCAAGGGCGGGCGCCCTCTCCCCGGACCCTGGTGTCCCCGGGCGTCGCGCTCAGCCCTTTCCCTTACCGTGCCCGCCACATACACGATGGACGGCCACCTGCCCATTTTGCAGATGCACAGACTCAGAAAGCTGCGGCGAGGCGCCCCGGGCCTCCCACCGGAGAGGCTGAGCGGGGGTTCAGGCCCACGCCCTAGACACAGGCCCGGGGTCCTCCCACGACCCCTCAGCCGCGCCACTGCAGAGACACTGACGCCCCAGCGTGCCCATTTAACAACCCCCTGAGCCGAGAAATGAGGGGTGGCACTGCCCCAGCCTGCAGGGACCAATCCCTGCTCCCGTCTCCGCACGCTCATGATTGCCCCAACCGTGATCGGTCGGAAAACCCTGCCAGGGACCGATGTCAAGCTCTCGGGGATAGGAGTCCCTGTTGTAAAATGCTCCTCTGGGCCGAAAGCCACCGTCGAGGGCAGTGCCGCCCGGGCGCGGCACCACCCGGACCGGCGGGGATCTCGGGCCCGGGAGGGGGGTCCAAGGTCCGTCCCGCTTCTGACCACAAGATGTCGCTGCTGCTCACGGTTAGAGGGCGCCGAGCAAGCCCGACTCCAGCCCCAGACCTCACCGAATCGGAAGCTCTTGGGGTGGGGCCGGCAAGCTGCGATTTTCACAAGCAGTCCAGGGGATTCTGAAGCATGCGCACATTTGAGAACCACTGGGGCAAGTCACCCTGCAGTCCCGCTGCCCCTGAGGTCTTTCCCCCTCCGCCAGGCGGTCGGGGCAATTCAGTCGGTCACCCACCTAGAATTCCCACCCCGCTGCCTAGCTTGGGCAGGACCTAGAATCTCAGAACTTCAGTTTCCACGATTGCAAAATGGGGAAGATAGTGCCTACCAGACAGGGTTGTAAAGAGGCAAAAACGAGACGGTGTCTGAAATGCATTTGTGAAGGATGAAGAGCTATGCTGTAAGGGCACGTTGTGACTTGCTGATTTTATTCTGAGTGACAAGCTCTAAAGACGGTTGAAAGCAGCTGGTTCTGAGGGTTCCAGCCTCTCTCTTTTCTTCCCTCCTTTTTTTTTTTTTTTTTTCAAGCTTGACTTTGCAATTTAATCTTTCATGTTTTATGGCAGTGACAAAGAACCCGGGCTATAACTCGCTTGGCAAAAAAAATTCAACATCTGATTTACTCACAAGGCTTAAAACAAGGAAAGGAAGATATAAAATAAGTTTTCCTTGCTTGACAATCATCCTTTTTAATTATCTATTTTTTACTGTATCCAGGCTACACCTGGGCATGGATGGCTAACTTGGATATAGAAAATTTAAAGTGTCACATCTGGAAGAATCACAATCACATTGCTATTTCTCTCCCCACCTAGAATCATCTTCCAGCCACCCAGGGAGAGCCACGTTCGGTGCAGCAGCTACAGGACAGCCATAGCTTAACTTCCATCGAGTAGCCATCGTGTTCCAGAGCCTGAGTGCAGGGCTTTATGTGTGTCATTTAATCCTCACACAGCCCTATGAGGCAGGTGCTACAAAGGACGCTGATAAGCAAACTGATGAAGCACAAAAAGATTAAATAATTTACCTACAATTGTGTAGCTTGCAAGCAATAGAGCTGGATTTGAACTTGGGCGGTCCAACATGCGCTCATGCTCTCAATAGCTACAAAATGCCGCCTCCCCTAAGGTTCATTTCCCAAGCTCCTGCCCGTGAAAAGCCACATGGAGCAGTGGAATAGAGCACTGAGTTGTGGAGGATTGCTTGAGGTCAAGAGTTTGAGACCGGCCTGAGCAACATAGTGAGGCCAAATCTCTACAAAAATTTAGCCAGCTGTGGTGGCGCATGCCTGTAGTCCCAGTTACTCTGGAGGCTGAGGCAGGAGGATCACTTGAGCCCAGCAGTTTGAGGCTGTGATGAGCTATCATGACACCTCTGCGCTCTAGCCTGGGTGACAGAGACCCTGTCTCAAAAAAAGAAAAAGAAAATGTGGTAATAGAGATATATGGGGTTAGGGATAATGGATGGATACCTGAGTTGGGGGGAGGAATTGGCTTATTTTTCCCTCTTTTTGGAGCACAGTGACTCAGGCACGCCTGTGAAGGTCTGGAGGAAGGGCGCCCAGGCTACAGGAGCAGCTAGCGGGGACTCCCCCAGGTGGAATCAGTCTTGCTGCACCACGGGGCCAGGAAGAGCCTCCACCTGCGAGCTGGGCGGAGCCAACGCGAGAGCAGCAGCCAGGTGCCTCCTTTCCTGTGGGCCAAAAATAAAACAAACTCCTCCCTCACCCTCTATCTCCTCCTGCTTTCTGGGGGATCCTTTATGTTTCCTGGCTCCAACACTATAAGCCCCTCCTTGGAACTAGGTCCCTGTTTGCCCAGGAAAGTTACAAGGGAGTGGCCCAGTCTGTTTTGCCTTGGGTGGCCAGGGGTGATTTATGTCACAAACAAACCATCTGCCCTGGTCTGGTCCAGTGGCTAATCTCCAAGCAGCCCCCCAAATCTTCCTGCCCAACCAGGAACAATTCTACTTTCTTTTTTTTTTTTCTAGAAAGGCTGTGGCAGGTGCAGCAGCCTCCTGGGGGAAGAGGGAGTTGAGAAGACACGAGTCTCTTCTCGTCTCCTCCCAGCCATGTCCCTCAGCATCTGCTCAGCTGGGGGTGCCTGCGTCTGGATGTGCTGCTTTCCCTGTCCTATAGCCTGTGGCTTAAGCCAATGTCCCCGACTATATTAGTGCTCTATTGCTGTGTAACCGGAGTACCACTAACTTTTAGCAGCTTAAAACAACACACAGTAATTATCTCCCAGTTTCTGTGGTCAACAGTCTGGACACAGCTTAACTGGCTCCTCCGTTAGGAACTCACAAGGGTGCCACCAAGGCGACGGCTGGGGCGTGTTCTTACCCGGAAGCTAGACCGGGGAAGAATCCGCTTCCTAGCTCACTTAGATTGTTGGCAGAATTCGTTCCCTTGAGGTTACGGGACTGAGCATTCTGGTTCTGGGTGGCTGCAGGCTGGGGACCACCCTCAGCCCCTAGAGGCTGCTGGCAGGTCCTCGCTGTCTGTGCCTCTCCGGCATGACCAGCGACTCCACCAAAACTGCACAGACGGTCTCTAGGGCAAGTCGGCTAGCGAGACAGAACCTTATATGAAGGTGAAATCAAATCCATCGCCTTTGCCGTATTCCGCAAGTCACAGTGCCTGCCCACGCTCTTTCTATTTTTATGTATATCCCATTATCATTAGTCTTTTTCTGAATGATTTGAGAGAAAGCTGTAGACACAATACCCCTCAAATACTCCAGAGTGTACTTGCCCCCAAATAAGGGCACTCTCCTACAAGAACATATAAAATACAACCTTCCGAGTTAAGAAATCAGCAGAGACTCAGCATTACCATCCCATCTGTGGACCCTAGAAGTCTCTGATGGCTCCCTTGCTTTGTAACAGCTGATGTTCCAGGTTGGTCTTGTACATTTCTGTCCGTTCCTGGAATCGGCCTCTTCCCCAAGGAGCCGTCATTATCTCTAGGGATAAATGGCATTTCAAGACCACAGTCTGGGGCCTTTGCATCCATTTTTTAAAAAATTTAATTTGGCTTTACCCAGGAGTTCGAGACCAGCTTGGGTAACATCGGGAGACCCCTGTCTCTACAAAACAATTTTTTTAAAAATTAGCCGAGCGTGGCGACACGTCCCTGTGGTCCCAGCTGCTCGGGAGGCTGAAGTGAGAAGATGGCTCAAGGCTGGAGGAGTTGGAGGCTGCAGTGAGCCGGCATCACAACACTGCACCCCAGCCTAACAGAGCAAGACCCTGTTTCTAAATTAAAATAAAATTTAACTCGCTCTTGCGTTGCATGCATTTTAAAAGTATATGCGTAATTTCATAAAACAATGTATTATAATGGCTGTCATGCACCAGGCAGTCTCTGGAAGAAGGTAAATTATAAACTAGCATACTTTAATAGCACCAAATTTCCCCAAAGAAGTGGGGGAGGCTTTGTGGGCCTGAGGTAGGGCACTAGTGCACTGAGGCCTCAGTGACTCCTTGGGGACAGAGTGGCTGCTGCTGGATCTGCAAAATAGCCTGGCCTCTCAGCTGGAGCCCAGAGCTCGAGCGTCTCCATGTCTGGCTGGTGAGGGAGACAGTGTTTAAGTGGAGAACGAGGCCAGGTGATGAGGGCAGGTGACTCCTGTTGCCATGTTTCCCAGCCCAGGCAGCCCCAGGGACAAGGGCAGGGCGGGAGGAGCACAGCTGAGCCTTCCCGCAGCCTCTCCAGGCTGCCCCTCCCTCGTGCTCCCTGGCGCCCGACTTCTGCATAAACAGCTAAGAGTCTCAGGGGTCAACAGAGAATTGTCCCTGTCCCTGCCCTGCTCCCTGGGCCCCCAGACACAGGAGCCGGGGGTGGTTGAGTTTGCCCCAGTGAACCAGGACTGAGGAAGAGCTATGGCGGTCAGAGATGAAGGATCAATAGGAGCCCTGGGCGGCTGTCCCCAGAGCCCACTCCCTGGCTGACTCGGGCAGCCCACTGGGCAGTTCTGTGGGCGACGGGGCTCCGGGCCAGGGTGCACAGATATCTGGGGTACAATCCCCTCCCCTCCCATCCCCAGGGTCCCTCCTTACTCAGCCCTCTGAGAACATGTATCACTTGGAAGATTGCCAAAATGCCTCCTCTTCCAAGCTGCCTTCCAGGACTGTGAGAAGAGAAAGTAACACGGCATGCCACCCAACATGGACACGGACATATAGTCGCACACACAGCCCTCCCCCACCTCCTCCAAGTACAGTGTTCATCGCTGTCATGCACAGAGCATCAGATGTGTTTGGTGTTTGTGACTGAGGCCAAGGGCGTTTATGCCCTTGAAGCCACAAAGACAGCAACGGGCAAGGCAGTGGTTTGGAAGGAAAGAGCATAGGTTTTGTCCTGGCTTTGCTGCTTGCTGTGCTGTATGACAAGCTGCTAGCCCTTTCTGAACCTCTGACCTCAGCAGGTGCGGCGTGAAGGGCATCCAGACTCCGAGAAGTGCTGCCCTTCTGGGATCCTCAGTGCAGTAACCTGGGGACAGGGACAAGAGAACGGGGTGTTTGGTGAGGGCGGGTGGGGGGCCCCGGAGGGAGGGGCTGCTCCCCAGGGGTGTCTCCGAGTCTCTGCAGCTCCCCCAGCTGCCCACGGCCTGTCCCCTCCTCTGGCTGGGAGCCCCTGGCGGGCACAGGAGGGGCTGCCTTCTCTACCTGTCGCCCTGGGGCTGGCACAGGGTCCGCGCCTCGTGTGCACCTTTGTTGAGGAAACGAGTGTGGGGTTGGGCGTGCAGGGAGGGGCGGATGTGGTGACTGAAAAACGGAGCACTTAGGGTTCCTGGGGCTAGGAGTTCCAGCCATTTACGAGTCTATTAGCACGTTGTTGGGGGGAGAAGCTTCTGGAAAGAATTGTTCTCAGCCCTTGTACCAACAGCAAGGCATGTGCTCTGACTGGCGGGGAAGGAGTGCGTTGTCCTTGGCGTGTCCTCTCTGCAGACAGGAGCTGCGGGAAGAGGGGTGACTGAAGGGGGCCCCACGCAGGACAGAGGAAGCCAGAGTCGCTGCTGCGGCTCACAGCTCAGCATCGCTGCCGTGCGAGCCCCGCCCCGGGGAGGTGGACGCTGAGAGAGGTGGCCGGTGGCGTGCAGGGGGGACACCAAGGAGCGGGGCAGGGCCCGGCAGGCCGAGGGCCCAGGCGTCGGGAAAGGGGGCACTGGTGGTGACCAGAGGGAGGGGCTGCAAGAGCCACCGTCCTCGGGGAGGTGGCAGAGTTTGCTGGGCAGCACAGGGAGCAGAGAAAACCTCCCTGGAACTTTTCCATACAGCTCTGGGCACCTCTGGGGTAGCAGTGGATGCTTGGGCGCCCTGTGCTGCCTAGGGTAGAGCGGACGGGCGGCGAACTCGGGGTGGACGAACCAGTGAGAAACGCATGACGTCTCTCCCTTTCGTTCCCTGTAGTTCCTCGTATATCTACGTTTTAAGCAGAACGAGGCTAGAAAGAGGAGAGGGGACAGAAGAGGAGAGAGGGAGAGGGGCTTCAGCCAGCCCGCCGGGAGGAGGAGAGCATCCTCATCTTCCCGCCGTCAGACACGAGGCTCCCAGTACCGGTGCCTTCGTCTGTTTGGGCTGCTGTGACAGAACGCCACAAACTGGTGGCTTATACATGACAGAAATTCGTGTCTCACAGTTCTGGAGGCTGGGGACTCCAAGACCAAGGTGCCGGCGGACTCAGCGTCTGCGAAGGCCCCACTTCCTAGTTCATGGACAGCGACTTCTCCCTGTGACCCCACGTGGTAGAAGGGGCAAGGAGCTCTCCCGGCCTCTCCCATAGGGCACGGATTCCGTTCATGAGGGCCCCACCCTCGTGGCCTAACTGCCCCCCAAAGGCCCCGCCTCATCATATCATAACCTTGGGAGTCAGGATTTTTTATTTATTTTTTATTTATTTATTTATTTATTTTTCAGAGTCTCTGGGTTAGAGTGCTGTGGTGTTAGCCTGGCTCACAGCAACCTCAAACTCCTGGGCTCAAGCGATCCTCCTGCCTCAGCCTCCCGGGTAGCTGGGACTACAGGCACACACCACCATGTCCGGCTAACTTTTTCTATTTTTAGTTGTTCTGGCTAATTTTTTTCTATTTATAGTAGAGATGGGGGTCTCACTCTTGCTCAGGCTGGTCTCGAACTCCTGAGCTCAAGCAATCCTCCCGCCTCGGCCTCCCAGAGTGCTGGGATTATAGGCGTGAGCCACCTTGCCAGGCCGGGGAGGTCAGGATTTTAACCTATGACTTTGAGGGGGACACAGACATTCAGTCAGTGGCACCTGGAGAGGAGACGTGGCCACAGGAGCAGACAGAGGGCTGCCCAGAGCGACAGGTGTCGGGAGCCGCGCAGGAGTCGCAGGAACATTCTGTCAGTTCAGTTCAAGCTCGCTCAGGATCTGGGCTACGCAGACCTGCAGGACTCAGAACACCCTGCACACAGCTGAGTGTTAGGAATGGCTTGGAACGGTCCCCTCGGCCAGGAAAGACACCAGGAGGAGGGGACAGAGGGAGCACACACACCCACACGCTGCTCTGCGCTCACCTCCCGCAGTCTGTAATCCAGCCTCGCACCCATGGCTCCCTAATTCCACGTCGCCGATTCAAGCATCAGATGCCACCTATGGGGCGGCGTTGTAGGCCCCATGGCGTCTCTCCAGCGGAAGGGCTGCAACTTCCACTGATGCCAGTGGGAGAAAAACAGCCACCACCTTTTCTCCCCAGTAGAAATTCAGCGAGGGTAATCGCACAGCTCCACGGGCTAATGGATCAAATAAGAGACCAGTCCACACCCACACCCAGCCCCTGCGAGTTATGCATCGAGGCAGCAGGCAGGGGCGGAGGGGGGGTAGGGAGACCTCCCTCTCCTGGTCACCCGAGTCACTTGAACATGCAGGGGAGGGGCCAGCTGGGTCTAGACTGGGGGTGGTGCTGGAACTCTGCTCATCCGTAGGCGAGTCCCCGGCGTCACAGGGCCAGGAGTCCTGCAGCTCCGTCCTGCCTTGGCGCGTGGCTGCAACGGGATCCTTCCTGCTGGCTCAGAACGTCGGCCTGTGTGGTCTCATTTACATTGTGTGTGTGTGTGTAAGAAGTATTAGGATGAAAACATAACTGCGAGCCGGGCATGGTGGCTCATGCCTGTAATCCTAGCACTCTGGGAGGCCGAGGCGGGAGGATCGCTCAAGGTCAGGAGTTCGAGACCAGCCTGAGCAACAGCGAGACCCCTGTCTCTACTAAAAATAGAAAAGAAATTAATTGGACAACTAAAAATATATAGGGAAAAAACTAGCCAGGCATGGTGGCGCATGCCTGTAGTCCCAGCTACTCGGGAGGCTGAGGCACAAATATCGCTTGAGCCCAGGAGTTCGAGGCTGCTGTGAGCTAGGCTGATGCCACGGCACTCTAGCCCAGGCAGCAGAGTGAGACTCTGTCTCAAAATAAAAAAACAAAAACCATAACTGTGGAAAAGGGATGAACTTTTCCATTCAAACACAGAATGGTCACTAGTACGCTCAAGGCTGTGCACCAGAGAGATAAAAAACTTTGCTCTGAGCCATAACCCTGTCCCTGCTCCCCACACACCTGCCAGCCACCCACTGCCCGCAGGTCTGCCCCGGCGCCCAGAGGCCTGGCAGGGCACGTGCAGAGGAAAGGGGAGGGGCTTATGGCAGCCTCAGCCAGCTCCTGCCATCGTGGCCCCGTGGAATGAATGGTGCTCTGGAAATACATGCTGCACGAACGAGTGTGTGACTTGGTCCCTGGCCCCTTCTCCTCGTTGCCTCTGGCGACTTTCCCAAAGGGAAGGCAGAGCCTCCTCGTTCTCCGCCACCCGCAGGGTGGACTAGCCTCAGAATTTCCGCCCTAGGGTCTCTGCGCCACGCCTCTGCTGGAAGTCCCAGGATGGCGCTGGGGTGCTCAGAGGTGGGTTCTCCCTGCCACCCGCCCCAGGCCACTCTGGCCTTCGCTGGCCCTGGGGTGGAGGCCCCGTGGGAACTGTGGGTCAGAGGTCAGCTTCAGCAGCTTCCCCAAATGGGGGACTCTCCCATCCCTAAGTGACCCTCTCCATGTTGGGACTGTCATGCTGTGAACGGGTCCCGATGTGGTCCAGCTCCCGTCCCAAGACCCTGCGTGCTTGAGGGACGAGGAGGAAGGCAGCTGGGCCCAGCAGGATGGAACCGGCCGCAGAGCAAGCGCAGAGCGGTGTCCCCCCCAGGGAAGATGACATCAGACCGCGCAGGCAGCAGGTGGGCGATCTGAGTCCGTTTCAGCAGACGCAGTTTCATTTCTTCTCGGTTGTGCCGTCTGCTTTGTTCTCAACACAATCAGAATGAGATGTGTCCAAAGGTCACTGCATCACCCAAGACCTACTGCAGTGCCACTCAGAGCCCATCACGGCACCCCAGCGCCCCTCTCGGGGCAGCGTGCGTCTGTTTTTGTGCCACCGAACGGCTGCCAGGCGCAGGCTGGCACACGCGTGGCCCATAGACCCGACAGTCTGCAAGTGACAGAGTGTTGGGAGAGCAGAGACGGGCAGGAGGCCCAGCTGTGAGCGTGGGATGCTGGGATGCTTCTGCCGGCCCCAAACCTTACCCCAAACACCTGAGAATCAATACTTTATATTCCATGTTCCCTGCTCCTGTTGGATTTTTTCCTAAGCACAGCCCCTCCTCCGGAAAGTCAGGAGAACCGTCTGCACTTGAGCTTGCCCCGAGGGAAAGAAAGACTTGAGTAGATGAGCAGAGAGAGGGACAGGCAAGGGAGGTGGCAGGGCAAAGTGGACATGTATCGTCGCAGGGCCCTCCCTCAGCAGCCGAGTCACCCCCTCCTGTTGGAAGGAGTCGGTGGAGAGAGGGGACCCCCCCTGCAGGAGCCCCCCACTTGGCATGGGGCACATCTGCAAGCAGCAAGCGTGCCTGCTGCTCTGCAGAGGGTTGGGTGACACCCAGTTTGTGCCATGAGTGCGGGCTGGAGGAAGAAGGGCCGGAGTGCCATCCGGACACAAGTGCTGTCTTGCCACAGGGCCATCTCAGGTGTCCTGTGTGTGTCAGCTCAGCCGCTCCTTCGGAAGATAATGCTGCTCCGGGAAAGAGGCTTAGGCGGTCTCCACGGCAACCGCAGCTCAGGAGCGGGCCGCCTCCGGGTTCATCTGGGAGCTGTGGCTTCAGCCTCCTGGGACACCCCTACCCCCCAGCAAACACCAGCCCAGGCTAGATCCTTCTGGTCAGGGCTGCTTTCTCTCGGCAAAACTTCTTGGAAACAGAAGGAGGGAAAAGCATGAGGCGCCAGCCGGCAGCAGAAGAGAAAAGGAGGGAGAGGCTTAGAATGTCACCTGCCCTCTCCACCCTGCCCTCCCGCAGCTGCTGAACTTTCTGCCCTTCCCTGAAAAGATCCAGATACTCTCTTCTGCCCAGACTGGGAAGCAAAAAGCAGGACCCTGCCGCAAACTTGCACTTCGGCAGAGGCTGACCTCAGCCAGGTAAGAGGGCGGTGTCCGCAGACTTTCCTCTCCCGCACCTGAGAGCAGCCGCACCTGTAGAAGGCGGCGCTGAGGCCGGGAGCCAGGAGGGGTGGCCTCAGGCTATGGCAGGCTGGGGCCCGAGAGCAGTGTGCGTCCAGGGCCCAGATGGCCACAGGTGGCCCCTTCAGTCTTCCTCAGCTCCACCACGGTTGGTGACCCTGCAGCGTCCTTGGGGCCAAGGCCTGTCCTTGCTTTATAAACTCGAGGGAGGAGGCTGGGCGCGGTGGCTCACGCCTGTAATCCTAGCACTCTGGGAGGCCGAAGTGGGCGGATTGCTTAAGGTCAGGAATTCAAAACCAGCCTGAGCAAGAGCGAGACCCTGTCTCCACTAAAAATAGAAAGAAATTAATTGACCAACTAAAAATATATATATACAAAAAAGTTAGCCGGGGATGGTGGCGCATGCCTGTAGTCCCAGGCACTCGGGAGGCTGAGGCAGGAGGATCGCTTGAGCCCAGGAGTTTGAGGTTGCTGTGAGCTAGGCTGATGCCACGGCACTCAATCTAGACTGGACAACAGAGTGGGACTCTGTCTCAAAAAATAAATAAATAAATAAATAAATAAACTCTCGGGAGGCCATAATGTTGGCACCAGCAAGCCTCTCAGGGAGAACCCAGCCCCAGCGACTTCTCTTCTGCTTTTACGGAGGGGACACAGGTTGGGAGACGACAGGTGAAGCCTAATGAGAGATCCCTGCATGCACTGGAGAACTGCGATTCGGGCACCCACCAGGTCCCAGGCACAGAGTCAGGCTCTAAAGAGGCAGCAGTGCCCCAGACACGGGGGTGACGAGTGGGTCTCAGGTTCCTTGACCACAGGTGGCCTGTGAGTCCCCGAAAACACACCCAGGAGAGCAGGCCAGGGCAGACCGGTGCCGCGTGGAGTTCCGGGCAGAAGACCAGGCTTGGAAGGGAAGTCCAGGCTGTGACTTGGGATTGGGGTAGAGTTTTGGGGGATTGGTCCCCTGCAATGAGGGTCAGTCGGCCCCCCGTGCTTGCACCTCTGCTTCAGTGTGCGGAGAGCTGACTGCCACTGGCTCGTGCATTCATTTAGGGGCCACTTACCAAGAGCCTGCTGGGTGCCAGCAGATTCAACAATCACAGCTCGCACCCTCGCCGAGTTCGTGGCTGTGTGGGGGAGAAACACAGCCCAAACGATGAGAATCACGCCTGTTACAGGTGCCGCGCTGATGGGCCCTGGTGCCGGGCCCTGGTGGCCTTGGAGATCAGCGGGAGGGGGGCGGCAGCGAGGGGCAGGCTGCAGGGGGGTCCTGAGAGACGAGCAGATGTCTGTCTGGGGGCTGGCGGACCCGCAGGCCAGGCCCAGTGAAACCTGGCTTGGTGGATTGCGGTTTTTCCGTGATGTCAAAGAGAAATAAGGTCAATTTGCAATCTGTGAAGTTGGACTCGGGCCTTGGCAAACACAGGGCTGGGAGGAAGCTTAGCCAGAGAGAGGAGCACCCACTGTCAGCACCTACTAAGAGGCCTCTCTGCCCAGCCAGCCTGCCTGCTCGGGGACAGCAGGGAGTAAGTGCCACTCTGTGTCTGTGGCCCTAGCCTGCAGACACCCAGCTCAGCTTCAAGGTGGAGGAGCCTGGGCCAGGTCCCCTGGGTGTGGCTGGCTCCCTTTGCACTGAGAAACCAGCGTTGCTGGCCCAAGGGACTGCACTGACCTCCACCGGGGGCTGGGGGCTGGGGACTGGGGGCTGGGGACTGGGGGCTGGGGGCTGGGGGCTGGGGGCTGGGGACTGGGGGCTGGGGACTGGGGGCTGGGGGCTGGGGGCTGGGGGCTGGGGACTGGGGACTGGGGGCTGGGGACTGGGGACTGGGGACTGGGGGCTGGGGACTGGGGGCTGGGGACTGGTGCAGGGCCAGGCGCTCATAGAGGCACTGAGGCTCTCACCCCTGCTGCAGGGAGGCCGGGCCTTGCTTCCAGCCCCGAGCAAGCCCCCCACCCCCCAGCTCCCACGCTGAGGCATCCCTAGCCCCCCTCTGACTGCTAACTGCCTGGAACCAGAGATGACTCTTGCCCGTTGAGGCCCGGGGGAGGTTTTTCCAGGGTAGCTAATGAGCCGCAGCTGGCAGGAGTGTCTCCCGGGGAGCAATGGAAAAGACATTAACCTCGGGGATGTTCAAAAATAGGCTGCAGGGAAGGCTCAGAGAGCGTGCAGGAGGAAAGGGTAATGAAGGGGAAAGGAAGGAGGAGAGAGGAGATCAGGAGAGAGGAGAATAGAAGATAAAGGGTTTGGGTGAGTGACGCCAAGGGCAGACACACAACACGAGAGGGGTTTCCTGCTGTTTCCGTGTGAGCCCACGGCCGCACCACGAGCTTCCCTTGAAACAGGGGATCAGCTCTCCCCTCCAGGAGAGGAGAAGCCAGGAGCAGGGCTGGGGTCAAGCTTGCAGCAATCCACGAGGTCCTTTATTCTTTGTGCCCTTGACCCCCTTGGGAGTCTGTCAACCCTATACATACACTGTCAGGAAAAAAAAAAATCCTTCTGAATGCAAACAATTAAGTTCATTGATTACAAAGAAAACAACTCTATTGTAACACAGCTATCAAAATATTTTTTAAGAACAATTTGTGGGCCAGGCACAGCGGCTCACGCTTGTAATCCTAGCACTCCGGGAGGCCGAGGCGGGAGGATGGCTTGAGGTCAGGAGTTCAAGATCAACCTGAGCGAGAGTAAGACCCTCGTCTCTACTAAAAATAGAAAAATTAGCTGGATGTGGCTCATGCCTATAGTCCCAGCTCCTTGGCAGGCTGAGGCAGGAGGATTGCTTGAGCCCAGGAGTTTGAGATTGCTGTGAGCTAGGCTGACACCATGGCACTCACTCTAGCCTGGGCAACAGAGTGAGATTCTGTCTCCAAAAAAAAAATTTAAAAATTGTGATATAGTAATATATGAGCATCTCTATCAACATACAAAATAATGGAATCTAGTGACAGGTCTAATAAATGCCACAATTTCATAGTAGTGATGAGCTATTGATATTTCAAGAATAACAACTTTAAAGTGTTATGAAAACATCTATGAGCTCTGCTGGAGAAAAAGTCACAGGTGCTACTGATACTACTGTGGTCTGTGGCCCTCAATCGTAACTAAAGGAAATACTACATTTCATTTAAAGGTTAGTGGAAATAAACATGATGTTTTTCCTCCCATTCAATTCATAAATCTCTGAATTCTCCCTAGGGTTCCAGGGTAAGAATCCCTGCATTTAGTGACAATGACAGCCACAGGTCTAGGGACACCAGCTCCTTGTTAGTTTATGAAGCACTCACACAGACGTTACCTTATTTGATTTTCACAGTAGGTACCTTTATTGCCACCTTACAGATGGGGAAACTGAGGCTCAGAGCCACGAAGCTGACGTGGACACAGGCAGCCTCTGGCAGGGAGGGGGAGGGCATAGGAACTGAATCCAGGGTTTCTCTGCTGAAGTCTGCACAGTTTCCCCAACACCAGCCTGAGCTGGGGGGTGAGCAAAGGCAGAGTGGGGGCATAGCCAGGCCACTAAGCACGCCCCTGAGGTCAGAGGCAGTGAGGTGGGCAGTGGGGGTGAGAGTTGGAGACAGGAGAGGTGGGGAGAGGGAACCAGAAGGCAGGCGTCCTTGGACAGCAGCAGCCCTGTCCCCACCCTAGGTCTCAGCCCAGGAGGGACACACCTCCCCAAGGTTTTCACAGAGGACCATGAGGTTTGGAGGGGCCCCAGCCCATCCTCCTAGCTGGCTTTCCTTTCTTCTCTTCTCGCTTTGTGTGTCACTCGATTTGGTCAGCATTCCGTCTGTCCCTTCTCCCCAGCTATGGGGCAGGGACAAAGTGACATGTCTTTCAAGGCTCTCTAAATTCTTTAGCCATGAATTCACCTGTTTGTGTCATAACAATTACAACCCCGATCATTGCACAGGATTTTACAGTTTAGCAAATGTTTCCACATACTTCCTCTCCCTCCAGCCTCCCAGGGACCCGGCAGAGTGGGCTGAGCAGACGTATTAACCCCATTTTATAGGCCGGGCGAGGTGGCTCACGCCTGTAATCCTAGCATTCTGGGAGGCCGAAGTGAGAGGATCGTTCAAGGTCAACAGTTTGAAACCAGCTTGAGCAAGAGCGAGACCCCGTCTCTACTAAAGAGATAGAAAGAAATTAATTGGCCAACTAAAAATATATAGAAAAAATCAGCCGGGCATGGTGGCACATGCCTGTAGTCCCAGCTACTCGGGAGGCTGAGGCAGGAGGATTGCTTGAGCCCAGGAGTTTGAGGTTGCTATGAGCTAGGCTGACGCCACGGCACTCTAGCCCGGGCAACAGAGTGAGACTCTGTTAAAAAAAAAAATAAATAAATAAACCACCCTATTTAATAAACTCAGACACACAGCCCGCTGGCTAACAGGCTTGAGCCAGGTCATGTGGCGAGTGCTGGGCAGAGCTTCCGGGGTGTCCCCTTCACTGGCTGTCCTGCTGAGGCCCGGGAGTGCCCTTCTGTACAGGAGAGCTGTGCCTGCAGCACTACAGTCGCTCCTCGCTTGTTCTCCTCCCTTTGTCGAGTGCACACTCCCGAGGGGGCCCCGGCACCTGGCACAGGGACCGGCGTGTCACACACACCTCCCCGTGTCTGCTGAGTCTCGAGTGACTGGGTGGGTGGGTGGGTGAGAACCTTCTGTCTCCAGACCCCATGCCCGCCCACATGCCTGCTGTGCCATGGCCTTGACACCCAGGCCCGTGGGAGGGGGAGAACCCCACGGCAACAGAAGGCAGCAGAACAGAAGCCGTGGGCAGAGGGGCCGGGGGACAAAGCAAGCCAGCCACACAGAATGAATCAGGAAAGCTTCCTACCAAAAGCAAGTTTTGAGCTAGATTTCTGCCAACTTTTATTTATTATTGAGGCAGAGTCTCACTCTGTTGCCCAGGCTAGAGTGCTGTGGCTTCAGCCTAGCTCACAGCAACCTCAGACTCCTGGACTCAAGCGATCCTTTTGCCTCAGCCTCCCAAGTAGCTGGGACTACAGGCATGTGCCACCATGCCCGGCTAGTTTTTTCTATATATTTTTAGTTGGCCAATTAATTTCTTTCTACTTTTAGTAGAGACGGGGTCTCGCTCTTGCTCAGGCTGGTTTTGAACTCCTGACCTTGAGGGATGGGCCCGCCTCGGCCTCCCAGAGTGCTGGGATTACAGGTGTGAGCCACTGCACCCGGCACATCCTAATTTTTTTAAACAAGGACTCTCTCAACGTCCATGCGTTTGAGGCGGATAGCTAGAGCCATTGACGAGCAGGCTTTCTTCGTGGGAAGGCTCTGAGGTCGCCATGGCGCCGCCGTGGGCTGGTGGCCAGCGGGAGGGTGAGGGGCCTCGGAGCTCGTGGAAGGGCTGGCTCTGTCGGTCCGGAGCACGGAGGGGCGGAGCCCGAACCGAGCACTGCACCGGGAAGGTCCCTCTTGCTGCTGTAGAACAGACTACACCCGGTTCCACGCTACTCCTGTGGGTCAGGTCCCAGGACGCCCTGGGTTAAGGCGGCCCCCTCTGGCGTCCATCTGGCCTGCCACCTGCCTCTCTGTCCCTGTTCTCCCCTGCTCCCTTCCGCCCTCTCTCTCTCCCGCCCGACTTTGCCCTTAAGAACTTAATCAGACCTGCAGAAGAGCCTCCTGGGAGAACAGCTGGTGGCCCCAGGGACAGAAATAGCTCCAGCAGAAACCTTGTCGTCGGGGAAGCCTCCAGCCCTGGCCAGGACGGAGGACAGTACGGAGCGCAAGGAGGAGAAAATTCATAGCACCCTCCTCCCCCTGTGGGACCCCACACCTGAGGACTGAGGTGGGACCCCCCCACACCCCCGCCCAGCCCCTGCCACCGGCGTAGGGCGACGCGAGTGGCAGGGCGCCCACCCTTGGAGGCCTGAGGCCGGGAGCAGGAGTTCGACACCCAGGGAAGAGGGATCCCGCACGGCCGTGCTTAGGCTGCACTCTGTCCTTCCAGCCTCATCGCCCCTCATGGCCGGGAGTCTGGGGGTGCAGGAGACATGCCCACGCTGGGGTCCCCACCCGCGTCCCTGCAGAAGCAGGCCCAAGCTCCCGAGGGCAGACAGCACCGCCAGTGTGGACAACCCCGGGGCGGAGGGTGGCCACGAGGCGGCTGTTTGTGGGGTGTGGGGGACCTGGGATGCGAGAGCTTGGGGGGGGGGCAAGACCCCTCTCCCCATGGGACGGAGCTGGCGGTGGGACGGGCAAGGGACAGGCCGAGGGCTGGGAGCAGGCTCAGCCCACACCGCCCTGTGCCCGGGGGAGCTCAGAGGAGACCAGGAACCCCCAGTCTGAACCTGACCTTCAAGCAGTCTCCGGGGTTTATGAGACAAAAAAGGAAGCAGGACACATCTGTTTCATAGCACGTTAGCCTACTCCGTTACATACACACCGAGACATATAAATGTGTCTGGAATATTTATATTTACATAAATATAATTTTGTAATTTATTTAAAATGCACATTTATAAATTATAGAACAGTTAGATTATTTGAGAAATAATCATGTTAATGGTATTATCTAATTATTTAGGATAATCTTATGACTTTATACTGACTTTCCATTTATACAGTGTATGTTTGTGTGTCATCTATCTACCTACCAACGTGTGGCTCTGGTTTGTGCACAGATGTGAGGGGGGACCCTGCTATCCAGCCCCCAGAGCCCCGGCCAGGCCTTCCCTGGCCTCGGTGTGAGATTCTGCGGCCAGCTTGTCCTCCCTGGACAGTTCTCTTCAGTGTCTCCCACTTCTTCTCCCACAACCTCCCCGCCACAGGGGGACCCCCTCTGGCCGAGCCACTGCCTTGCTTTCTTCCTTCGGCTAAACTGCAAACCCAGACTGAGAAGGACAAATGGCCCCTAAGGAGGGCATAGCTCAACCCAAGGATGAGTTCCTCAAAGTGGGTCTTTTGGGGTGCGAAGAGGCTCCCTAGGTAAATTTGTGGCCCAGCTGTATAACTCACACACACACACACACACCCCAGTGACTAAAGCACCACACTACAACCCTACCTATCAGTCTAATCCAAATAAGTTAGAAAATAAGGATCATTCCATTTATTTATGGATGCCCATTGCATATCTGCTGTGGGCCTGATCCTGTGTTGGGTGCTGGGTGCTGGGTGCTGGGTGCTAGGCACTGGGAGCTGGGTGCTGGATGCTAGGTGCTGAGAGCTAGGTGCTGGGAGCCGGGTGCTGAGAGCTGGGTCCTTGGTGCTGGGAGCTGGGTGCTGAGAGCTGGGTCCTGGGTGCTAGGTGCTGAGAGCTGGGTCCTGGGTGCTGAGAGCTGGGTCCTGGGTGCTGGGAGCTGGGTGCTGAGAGCTGGGTCCTGGGAGCTGGGTCCTGGGTGCTGAGAGCTGGGTCCTGGGTGCTGAGAACTAGATCCTGGGTGCTGAGAGCTGGGTCCTGGGTGCTGGCAGCTGGGTGCTGAGAGCTAGGTCCTGGGTGCTGGGAGCTGGGAGCTGGGTGCTGGAGCTGGGTCTTGGATGCTAGGAGCTGGGTGCTGGGTGCTGAGAGCTGGGTCCTGGGTGCTGGGTGCTGGGTCCTGGGTGCTGGGTGCTGGGAGCTGGGTCCTGGGTGCTGGGTGCTGAGAGCTGGGTCCTGGGTGCTGGGTGCTGGGTCCTGGGTGCTGGGTGCTGGGAGCTGGGTGCTGGATCCTGGGTAGGACAATGCACAGTCCTGGTTTCTCGCTGAGCCTAGAGAGGGCGAGGGGCACGCCGTGACCGAGCCGTGAGGGGCCAGCGGAGCGGCCTGGCCGCAGGGAAGGGAGGGTCAGGGAGTTCTCCTGCAGGAAGAAAGCAGACACAGGCGCCGCCTGAGAAAGGGCCCTGAGGCCACCAGGGAAGGTCCGAGTTCGGTCTCGAGGGTAATCCGGAGCGCGGAAAGGCGCGAGCTCGCGGAGACTGAACACGGGTGATCTGAGGACAGGCCCTGGCGCTCTCACTAACGGACGCTCCTCCCCGCATCGGGACGAACAGCAGCAAGTGGATCCTTGTCACTGTTTCAAAACATATTTGGAAGGAGTTTTATAACTGACTTAGAATTATTATTCATTTCCATTTCTGCATGTATGTTTTGAAGCCAGTGGGACGTTGGGGTGAGGGGCTGACGGGCCCTGGAGCCGGGGCAGCTGCCGAGGATACTGGACCAGAACTAGTGTCCGGGTGGACGGGGCGGCTTGCGGGCGGGGGCAGCGCTCAGAGCTGCGACACGGCCCAGCAGCCCTTGCAGGAAGGAGTGACCTGCACGGATTCAGGCGTGTCCAGTGAACACCCAAAATGCCACCCTTCCCTCTTCTGGTGTTAAGCACCGAAAACCACAAACGATCCAGGAAAGGTGACACATTCCGTTGCAACAGCTCCCTGTGCCTGAGTGGCGAGATCCCCTGACCCCAGGCAGAGGCTCCTGCTGTTCACGGCTCTCGGGACAGACAGCCTGGTCTCGTCCACGAGCCTTCCCTGCCCTTTCCTCCTCTAGAGGCACTGGTTACCCTGCGCCACCAACACTGGCTCTAAGCGTCCCCGTCACAGTTACCGCTTTGCACCGATGTCACGGCTTTTACCCATCTAGTCTCGTACCTCCTGCAGAGCAGGGTCCCTGCCTTGGTCGCACGTTTCTCTGCCTCCTCCAGTGCTCAAGTAATGCTTGCGGAATGAATGAATGAATGATGCATGAACGGACGAAGGGTGGGTGAGTTGGGTTTCTTCAGAATAATGTCAACCCCAGGCAGTTCTGAGTGTCCTTAAGCAGTAGGCTGAAGACACGTAGAAACTTAGGGTGGGCCGGGCACAGTGGCTCACGCCTGTAATCCTAGCACTCTGGGAGGCCGAGGCGGGCAGATTGCTCGAGGTCAGGAGTTCAAAACCAGCCTGAGCAAGAGCGAGACCCCGTCTCTACTATAAATAGAAAGAAATTAATTGGCCAACTAATATATATAGAAAAATTAGCCGGGCATGGTGGCGCATGCCTGTAGTCCCAGCTACTCGGGAGGCTGAGGCAGGAGGATCTCTTGAGCCCAGGAGTCTGAGGTTGCTGTGAGCTAGGCTGACGCCACGGCACTCACTCTAGCCTGGGCAACAAAGCCAGACTCTGTCTCAAAAAAAAAAAAAAAGAAAGAAAAGAAACAGGGTGTTTTCCTGTTGGGTTGTCATAGGATGTTGGCATCTGTTCTAAACGTGTGAGTATCTCTGTGTTTTACTCTCAAATCGCAGGTGTGAGATTGTGCTCAGCCATCCCCAGTATGTTCCCCGCTCTGTCTGGAGTTGGTGGGGACCAGGAGGCACCCTGGGCTCGATCACAGGGACAGAGTTAGAAATGATGGCTCAGAGAGGTTAGGTGACCTACCCGAGGTCACCCAGCTGGGAGGGCAGTGCAGGTCTTCTCACCTGGGGCCCTGCTCTCCACCCTCCCCCCATGCGCTCCTCAGTTCTCCACCCTCCTATCCGGCAGAGGGGCCCAGGAGAGACCCCCTCCTGCCCTGTCTCCGCAGGCCTGGGGCCATGTCCCTCATCCCCTGGCTGCGGTGGACCGAGGCCCCACCCCGGCTGTCGGCCCGGCGCCCCGCGGAGATGGTGCTGGAGACGCTCATGCTGGAGCTGGCGGGGCAGATGCGGGAGGCGGAGCGGCAGCAGCGGGAGCGCAGCCACGCCGTCCGCAAGGTGTGCACCGGCGTGGACTACAGCTGGCTGGCCAGCACGCCGAGGCCCGCCTACGACCTCAGCCCCGGGGAGCGGCTGCAACTGGAGGACGTGTGCGCCAAGATCCACCCCTCCTACTGTGGGCCTGCCATCCTCAGGTGAGCCGGGGACCTGGACCATGGCTGGGCTGCAGGCTCTGGGGGGAGTGGCGGCAGCGCTAGGGCCCAAGGCCACAGGACTAGAGCGGGCGGTGTAGACGACCCAGTTATGTATGAGAAGGAGCAGGGGAGGAAAAGGAATCTGAAAGAGGCCATGGGATACCAGGCCGGGGCTAGGCGTCCAGAGGGAGGCAGGGGGCAGCTCCTGGAGGAAAGTGAGTTTTGATGCGAGAGAACCCAAGGCCTTGGGCTTCCTGCTCTCCCTGCTGGGTTGTCACCATCCTGGATCGGGCACAGCTGCCTCCTTCTCCTTTGCCAGTTTATCTTCAATATCACCTTCTTGGAGAAGTCTTCCCAGACGACATCTCCAAAATTGGTTTCTTAATTACCCTATTTTATTTTATTTATTTTATTTTTTTCATAGTATTTTATTTTATTTTTTTAAAGGTTTGCATGTTTATTTATAATTACAATTTACATTACTCCAACAGAGCAGCCCCACTGCTGTGTTCTAATTCTTAGCCATTAAGTTCTACAAAAATAAACCCAAGCTTTTACAGTAACTTAATCAATACAGAACTAAAGCCTTTATAGCTATGAAAGGGGTTTTAGTTACCAAGGTGCTTATTTTCAACAGAATGCCCTGTCAGTCAGAAGGACGCATGCTCACACTAAGGTTCTGACCTAGTTACTCATGCAACAAATTTATAGCCCCCACCCTCCCACCACCTGCCTTTAAAACAAAAACACAACTATTTACAATGGAGGGAAGTATGCTCTTGGTCAACTGACCTTGTGAAAAGACTGGCTCATTTCCAAGTGGATGAGAACACCCAAGTGCTCGGCCAGAGTCCAACACCAACTGGCTGGCCTAGGCCAGAAGGGCCACAGGATGCCACGGGGGCTTGTCCTGGGCTTTAACCCATCTCGATTCCCGGAGGCCAGGCTCCATGTGACAGCTCTGCACCTAATGTCAGGGTCCCTCCTGCCGCGCCAAGTCCTTCCAGCCCACCCGCCCTACCAGCCCCCACCCTGGACAGCACCACTCCGGACGTGTCAGGGTAGGCTGGTTTGCTTATACAACATGATCCATGGAACACCCCTGCCCTGCCCTCGGCCCACCCGCCCCACACCACCCTGTGCTGGCCCTGCCTGCTCCTAAGACCCTATCCTCAGCAGTGGGGGTGCCACGCCAGCAGCACCAGGGCCAGCTGGGTTACAGAGATGCCCTTGGCTGCCACATTTGCCAAACTGAGATTTGGTTACACTTTAAAAGTCAAAGCTGTCATAAAAAGAAAAATAATAAAGTGAGGATCAAGCTTTCGCTATAGAAACCTTTCTGCAAAATACCAAGACCTTACTTAGGCTACGCACAACTAAAACAGGAAACATAGGTTAAGACACCTCAAAGAGGTCACCCATGAATACTTTTCCCAAAACAAGTGGTTCTAACTTAGACCAAGTTCAGTTAAGTCCAAAACATAAGTAGCAGGATGGGAATTTTCCAAACTCCGTAAACAAAGTGACCCACTTCTCCCCATAAGTGCTGTTTTCCTTGTGTCCTGATACACGCGTGGCGTTTCACTCGAGCAGGGGCCTTCCGCTGCGTCCTCACACCCTGCCAGTCCCGGCTCTGTGGGAAGTGGGGTTGCGGCGGGTCATACCATTGCCCCTGCCTCCTCGGAATCCACCTCGGGAACTGCGGCCACGCAGAAACCTCCCTGACACCGCAAAGGTCTCCGTGTTGAGCTTCCTCTCTTCGGCCCACGTCGTCCGTCTAGAGCTGGTCTTGAGTTCAGAAGAGATGTTGTCAAAGAACGACTTGGATTTGTCATAGTAGCAGTTGGGCCCCAGAAGGTCCTCCTCAGCAGGAGTTTCGTCATTCTGGGTCACCACAGCTGGGTCTTTCTCTTCCCCCTTCTCAGCTTTGTCATCTTTAAAATTCAGTTTCTTCTTAAATTCTTTGTCAAGCTCCTCTCGGTTGAACTGAGCATTTGCTCTCTCAAAATCAAAGTCGCCCTCAAACTTGATTGTGTTTTCCTTGACGTTGGTCGGACGGTTCTGCCCTCTGGAGCGATTCCCGGTTCGCCTGTTTCCTGATCGCCTCCTCTGAGGTCTTCTGTTCTCGTCATTCACCTGCCCTTGAGTTTGCGCAGCTGCCGGCTGGACTACATCGCTGGCGGTCTTGCTGCTTGGCGGGGCCTGGCGAGCGCTGGCCCTGTGGTACCCTTGCCGGGTAACAGCTTTTTGGCGTTCAGGTTATCAACAGAACCGGTCTGGACAGCCTGTTCCACCGTGGGACTCTTGCCAACTGGGATGGATGGAAAACCAGCTCCCTTGGCAGTGGGGTGCTATGGTTCTGGGGACAAGTCAAGCTCTGAAACGGGCTGTGGAGATGGAGAAGAGCTAGGGCTGGAAGCAGCGGCTGAGGCTGGAGGGCTTACCAACTTCTCTAAGCCTAAGGAGGCGGCATACTGCTGGCTGAGCAGGGAGCTGGCCGCCAGCTGGCCGTAGGGTGGCATCCCTCTGAAGGGGCTGTAAGGCACATGCGGCTGGAAGGGCGAGGCGGAGGCAGAGCCCAGGGAAGACTGCACGATAGCAGGATCCTGAGGGAGTGTGTGCCGGGCTTTGGGAGGTTCACACACAGTAATATCTTTGATATCACTTCCCCGGAAAATGATGTATTCATAAATTTCCTCTCTCCGGGGAGCAGGCCTATCTGTGGGACGGTCTTCAGTACCAAAGGATCTCACTTTGGCGAGTGCCACGGTGGAGTTGTCGGTGTCGATGGTGTAGAGGATGCCCTCGTAGCGGATCTGCGCCTTGGAGATGAGGCTGATCTTGCTGCCCAGATACGGGGTGCCCGACGAGCCGCAGGGGGGATGAGCGACAGGCCGCCTGCTCCTGCGCTCCTCCGCCCTGTCGCCACCACCGGGGCGCCTCCTCGCTGCCGCCCGAGGGGCCTGCGCGGGCCTTATTTTTATGTATTTATTTTTTATTTTAGCGTATTATGGGGGTACAAGTGTTAAGGTTACCCTATTTTATATTAGCTTGCACACTGGTCTGCCTACGGGGTGCGAGTGTGTGTGTGTGTGTGTGTGTGTGTGTGTGTGTGCCCACACGCAGGAAGGGTTCAGAGCTTGAGGGCACTGAACATTTAGAGCTTGAGTACAGCAGTGTTCCTGAATATAAAAGTAGCCGTATAAACGTAAGCTCTGGCCACATATGGGCCTGTCTCGGTACGATTGGTATTAGAGTCAAAGAAGCATCAGGTCCAAACAACCAAGAGAAATATCAAAATAATTTAAGTTCTTTAACTGCATTCCTGAAGTTCTTCATCTGCATTTCTCCTTATAAAGGAGTATAAACCCACAATCAAACATTAAAAAATTCCCCTTAGTCTCCCCAAATCTTCCCTCACCCATCACTTTAACCAACATCAGCATCTACAGCACACCTTTTTCTTTGGAATTCTCCTTAAAAGCTCCTCTCCTTCAGCCACCTCCACACTCCTTCAGTTCTATAATCTTTTTTTTTTTTTTTTTTGAGACAGAGTCCCACTCTGTTGCCCAGGCTAGAGTGCCGTGGCGTCAGCCTAGGTCACAGCAACCTCAAACTCCTGGGCTCAGGCAATCCTCCTGCCCCAGCCTCCCCAGTAGCTGGGACTACAGGCATGCGCCACCATGCCCGGCTAATTTTTTCTATATATTTTTGGTTGTCCAATTAATTTCTTTCTATTTTTAGTAGAGATGGGGTTTCACTCTTGCTCAGGCTGGTTTTGAACTCCTGACCTTGAGCGATCCTCCCTCCTCGGCCTCCCAGAGTGCTAAGATTACAGGCGTGAGCCACCACGCACAGCCGGTTCTGTACTCTTTTTACCACCTCCTCTCCTTCCTCCAGGCTGAGAACTTCCCCCTCTCCTAGTTTTTTATTCTGCCCCATGGAAGCCCCCAAAGTGCATCCATTCCACAAGCACCTGGGGACAGGGCTGGGGTGGAGTCCCAGGTGCTGCTGCTGAGGCCTGAGCTGGGAAACCAAACCCACAGGTGAGGGGATGGCTGGGAACACTCACACGGGCATGATCTTCTTGTCTCATTTCTGGTCTCGAGTCACCGATGAGAAGTTTGCGAAGTCCCGACTGTCGGTCTGGTGGAGGGAACCGGGATTAAATAGACTTGCTGATGTTAATTCTCCAGCTCTGGGCAAGACATTCTGGGCAGAGGAAAAGCCTGGGCAAGCACACAGGGAGCCAGGAGAACCTGGGCCGAGGAGGGCACACGTGACTCTTCTGGGAAGCAGCAGGGGACCCCTGCGCATGGCAAACAGCTCACCCTACCCAGAAAGTGACAGGCACTGTGGGAGGAATCTCCCAGGGCAGTGTCACCACCAGATACACATTGCAGAGGGACCATGCTGGCCAGCAGGTGGAGAAGGGGTGGGTGAGGGTGGGCCTGAAAGTGTCACATCAGTAGGGCGGCCACAGTGGAGGGCGCCCCTGCATACTCTGGCATGACAACCTTGGGTAAGTGTCAGGATCTTTTCACGTGTTAGCTCATTAAATCTCAGAAAAAGGGTAGCTGTGACTCCCGTTTACAGACAGGGAAACTGAGGCTCTCGGGGGCCAGACGGGGCAGAGCTGGGATTTGAACTCAGGATTGCAGGAAGCAGTAGCAGCAATGCGGGGCGGGTCCTGCTTCTCTCCCAGAGCAGGGCGGAGTGGACGAAATGGGGACTGCCCTGGAGGATGTGCTGCGGCCGCTGGGGGTTAGAGGCTGGCTTGCGCCCTGTGGCCCCACCGCGCCCTCCCGTCCCGCCCAGGTTCCGGCAGCTGATGGCAGAGCACGAGCCCCAGGTGCAGGAGGTGTCCCGGCTCTTCCGCTCGGTGCTGCAGGAAGTGCTGGAGAGGATGAAGCAGGAGGAGGAGGCCCACAAGCTGACGCGGCAGTGGAGCCTGCGGCCCCGCGGCAGCCTGGCCACCTTCAAGACGCGCGCGCGCATCTCCCCGTTCGCGAGCGACATCCGGACCATCTCCGAGGACGTGGAGCGCGACACGCACCCGCCGCCCCGGACCTGGAGCATGCCCGAGTTCCAGGCGCCCAAAACCGACTGACCCCCGCCACTCCCCTGCTCAGGAGCTGAGCCACCAGCAGGAGGGCATGATGGGCTGGTGACCTGGTCGCTGGGTCCTGGAACCTCCGCACCCACCCCTGATGAGCAGAACAAAGAGGTGACCCCATCCCAGGACATTGCTGTACGATGGAGCCACCTCTCCTCGCCCCACCCTCTTCCTCTGGCCATAAAGCCGAGCCCAGCCGGGGCTTGGAGCGGCATGGGGTCCTCTCTCCCTGCACAAGTCTGTGGGAGCAGCCACTTCCATGACCGACAGGTTCAAGGTCCTAGTGGACAGACCACAGCCCCATCCCCATCTCCTGCTTTTGCCCAGAAGAGGGAGAGAATTGCCCCGCCTTTTTGCAAGACCTGAGTTGCCACCCCAACTTCGGGGATGACCCACTCACCCCTACTCTGTGGGTGATAAGGGACCTGTTGGGTGGTGTCCATTCTCCGCTGGCGCCTGGCTGATCTTGCCTCTGCAGGTGGGTCACGGCCGCATGGGCGGGCAGAGCTGGAAGGGACCAGGAAGACCATTAGATCCATTCTCTTTGGCTAGTCAATGGGGACATTGAGGCTCAGAGAGGGACACACTTCTTCTGCCTTAAACTGTAGCCAGGTCCCCATGGGCAGTGAGATTGTCCCTGCACCAACAGTCTCTGGCCCTGAGTCCTTGAATCCTGGGCTATGATGGGACAGGACCAAAGGCTACATCTCTCCCTACTTGTGGTCTAATTCATCCCTTACCTTGGCATTAGGGTGGGGGTCTAAGCTGCTTTCCAAGAAAAGTAGCTGGGGGAGGAGGTAGGTTGCCCGTAACCCCACCCCACAGTGTCATCATGTAAGATGCAGCTAATCCCCAGTGGCTCCTCCCAGAGGCCAAGCTTCAAGGTCTCAGACTTGCTGCTCTGAAGAGCCCGTGTTTCCATATAGGAAGTCACACCTGCTCTCCAGCTTTCCCCAGGAAGCAATGTCCAAACCCCCAATGACCTCAAGGCATCTGAGTGGAACGTTCTAGAAGAGCTTTGTACAAGCTTCACTGTCCTTCTGTTTTTTGACATGGTTAGATCTCGATGATGGGCATGTGGATTACTCATGGCAGGGATCACTTAAGGCAAATTTGGAAGGCCGGGTGGTCTCCCCACACATTCTGAGGTTGAAATGGGGTATAAGAGGATGTCGGTGGGCAAATGTCTACCCCAACTACCAGGGCATGCTCAGAAAATGCAAGTGGATCTTACTAATAGTCTAAATAAAAGGCCAGGAGGAGATACATCAACAGGGGGAAAATCTATGTGTTCCCTGACCAAGCTCACTGGGAAAACAATTTCTTCTTTAATGATCTGGTTTTGGATTATTTTCCCTCAAATCTGGACAGAGAATCACTATTGGGGAAAACCTCTCACAAACACTATCAAGTGAATTGGCTTATTAACCTCATTGGTGCAAGTTGATAATCACTTAAATTAAAATATACACCTTAAACATCTTACCTATTTTATTTGAGGACATAAAAAAGTTCATTCAGTTGCCAAATTTTTGATGTAGGTCCAAGCTGTGTTCCCTTTTTCATGACGTGTGTGTATATGTTGTCTGGCGGGAGTTCTGCACTTAAGTTTTACTGTTTTTGCATTCTTTAATCGTAACTCTTAAGACTAACAGGCATAAACAAGTTTTGGGACAAGCAGAAGCGACCCTTGGTAAGCAGACGACTCTGTTGGTAGAGGCAAAAGCATTGGGGGAGAACTAGAAAAAGGCTCACAAGCCGTGAGCTTTCTGGGCGCCCTGGGTGCAGGCTGGCGTGTATTTTCGAGGGGATGTTCAGAGGAGGCCAGGTAGGAGGATGTCTACTGTTTCCCTCCTCCCATACCACCCCACACGTACCTCTTCTCCCTAAAGATAGGAAGACTCAAGGCTTTCAACGTGGTGTTCTTTTTTAAGTAACTGGCTGCCACCGAAAACCTTCCCTGCCAACCTCAGCCATGACGGAGAGAACCCACTGGCCTCCGCAGATCCTGGTTGTCCTGGTGCAGCTGCCCCCAGCTGGTGGCACTCCAATCCATGAGGGTCCAGACGCTGTTCCTCTGGATTCGGGTTGTTAAAAGAGACTAACGATGTCTGCTTCCATTTCTATTTTTAAAAACACAGTAACCACCAATAAAAGAACAAAAGAGTCTGGGAGCCTCCTTGTGAGTATCTGATGAGTGGCTGGTGGCATCTGGAGGGTGTGGGTACGACACGCTCCATTGGGACACATAGCCTGTCTACACTCAGCTCAACACCACTAGCCGCCACAGGGATTGGGTAGTGTTGGAGCACTCGGTGACTGCATTTTTTTTTAAACTTTATTGGTTTTTTTAAAAAACTTGTTAATTATGAAAATTTTCAAAGACACAAAAAAGGAGAGGAAAAAATTTAAGGAGCTTCATATGCCCATAATCAACGTTTAGTAGTTACAAATATTTCACCATATTTGCTTTATCTATTTTTTTGTGAAGTGTTTTAAGATAAATCCCAGACATCATGACATTACACCCCTAAATACTTGAGTATGCACTGCACAGGAATAAGAATTTTTTTCTACATAACTACACCACCATTATCACTCCTAACAAACCCAGTCCATATTCAAATTTCACGCTTCCCAACAAATGGTTCTTGCAGTTTATTTCTTTGAATGAGGATCTAATCAACACTCTGAAAAGAAAGTTACAATTTGTTTTATACTTGATCATATAGTGGCATTTAATTCCACAATGAAGCATTGTTTAAAGACAGAGTACTTATGGAACATTCATGTTGACATGCAATAAGTTAACGACTGCACACAAATGATAATCGTTCTGCAAATTAGCCTAAAGATGCTCTTTACTCAGATTCTTGTTCTAGTCATTTGGTTAAAATTCTTCCATTTGGTTACAACCAAGATTCCCTTATACTTTGAAAAGTCATGTTAAAAAGTGATAGCGACACTGTACCAATCTGACTTTTCCTTTGATGAAAATACTTGTCACATCCATATGTTTTCTTTTCTGAGACATGCTTGAAAGAGCAACCTAAAACCGTCTCCCCTTTTCTTGCTATTTAGAAACAAAACACTAAAATTTACCAGAATAACTTAGGGGAAATATCAAGAGTTCCAATAGTAGGTAATGAAAAAAGTTTATGTCTGTTTTTTTTTTTTTTTTTTTTTTTGAGACAGAGTTTCACTTTATTGCCCAGGCTAGAGTGAGTGCCGTGGCGTCAGCTAAGCTCACAGCAACCTCAAACTCCTGGGCTCAAGCAATCCTGCTGCCTCAGCCTCTCAAGTAGCTGGGACTACAGGCATGTGCCACCATGCCCGGCTAATTTTTTCTATATATATTTTAGTTGGCCAATTAATTTCTTTCTATTTATAGTACAGATAGGGTCTCGCTCTTGCTCAGGCTGGTCTTGAACTCCTGAGCTCACACGATCCGCCCACCTCGGCCTCCCAGAGAGCTAGGATTACAGGCTTGAGCCACCGCGCCCGGCCCTATGTCTGTTTTTGATGCCATCGTTCGCCATGTAAATTTTAGGCAATGTCTTAATATTCATAGTGTCCCCCAACAAAGCACAATATGTTACTTCAAAATTTATTCACCAACAAATCTTTTTTAGACAATTATTTTAAATTAACACCCTGACTCATTTGTTAAAAGGGGAAATTGACATCTGTTTCCTTTTAAGAATATTATTACATATTGCATTAAATTAGCATTGCAATATTTAGTAAGGTGCTAACCTAAAAATAAAAACATTTACAAAAAAAAAATCATTTCTTTATCATCTTCGAGGAAAAAAATAGTGATTTTTTGAAGTTTCTAAAGATGTTCAAGACTTTTTATATTGGTGAGAAAGGTGTTCACAAGCCAACAGAAGTTGAGAAGTGTTTTCTAGAGCGTTTTATTGTATTGCATTCCAGGTACAATTCCCTTGCTGGAACAAACACAACACTCTCAAAAGCCCTGCAGGTAAACTTGGAAGTTTTCCAGCCCAGTCTCCCCCTTCCAGTTAGGATTTGATTTGGGGAAAATTACATTCCAGGAACAAGCTGTTCCTCTCTGGGAGAGCTGAGCAGTGCAGCTGCCTGCTTAGAAGCCATTTCTGGCACCTGCACAGGGCCATGGGCCTCTGCTAGGCTCTCACTAAGTGTCCAGTCTCTAAAACCCAGGGCAAAAGCGGATAGAGTTGAGGTTAGCCTCTCCTTAGTATCACAGAAAAGAAATGGAGCCACTAGGCAAAGCAGCTGCTCCAAACTGTAAAAGGAACCGAGGAGAAATATGTCTTTTGTCCAAATAAGCCAGACCAATAATATTGCTATGGACAGAAAGGGCTTTGTCATCAAGAACCTCCTTTATTATGTTTGAAGGGTCCTTTACAGTTTACAAAGTGCCTTCACTCATGTGATCTCATCTGATCTCGATCAGAAGGTGAGGTGTTTTGTCACACAACTGGGAACCAGGGCTCATTCCACGTGCTGCCCTGCTGCTGCCTCTCAGCAATATAGACCCTCGTGTGCTCTCACAACAGCTCCCAAATCTTTGGTCACTGTCCTTACCATGCAGTGATGTAAATGTATATGGCTTTGCTGTCAACTCCTTCCCCACCCCCACTGTTCCACTGCCTCAAATAGTTTGTGAAACCCTTAAGTGCGGGAAGCAGCTCTCTCCCCTCTGTGTCTCTGCCTTCTGTGTACACAGTAGGTACTTCATAAATGCACTTAACAGACAGATGCATATGGACACCAACATAGAGCTTACTTAGGGCAGATTATAATTCTTGGAGGCCAGGGTCCATGTCTGATTTCAGTTTGTATCTCTCCTCTCTCAACAAGTGCCTGATACATAGTACGTAGTCACTACACTTTTTAAGAATCCATTCATTTGTTCATTAAAGAGTTACTGAGCACCTCAATGTGTACTAACCATAAAGGAGATGGGGCAGCGGTGTAGTTACCTGCAAGCGTTCCAGCCGGATCAGACTGCTGCTGTCTTGAAATTCTTAAGAACTTTTTAACAAGGGGCTCTAAATTTAATTTTGCATGTATGTAGCTGCAAATTATGTAGCTGGTCCTGATGGCGCCCAGAATTGAGAGACCCATGGTTGTTGCTGACCAAAGAAGTTCCTACAGTGGAATATATTCTCTCTTCTCCCCTCCCTTTCCCTCCCTTCTTTTCTTTCTTCTCCTTCTCCTCCTCCTCTCAGTCTCTTTCCCTGTCTCTTGGCTCTGCCTCCCTCTGGGTGGAGGTTAACTAGTCCTTCAGTGTGGTCACATGCTTCTCTGCAGCTAGGTCCTCCAAGCTGACATGACGCGGAGTTTAGCACTCCCGACACTCATGTACTAGTCCCAGAGAAAGACCTTGTGGCAGAGCCTGGCTAGGTGTCTACCAAACCTGTTTCTTCATTCTCCTGAATTCCCAACTAGATGGTATTCCTGGCCTCCCTTGTCTCAGGAGTGGCCATACGACTGAGTTTGGCCGATGGCATGTGAGCTGATGTGAAAGGCTCCACTTCCAGCTTGGCCCATAAAAACCTTCCAAAAGTGATTATGTCCTCTTTCTCCATTTGCTGGCTGAATGCAGAGGACTCTGAGGCCCAAGAAGAGGATGAAGACACAAGATGAGAGGAGCCTGGGTCCCTGAATGAAGGCCATGTTGGACTTTTATGAATTACAAATACACTTCTGTGTGTTAAACCACGGAGATTTGAGATTTGTCTTTGCAGATGCTAGAGTAACTGATCTGAAATCAACACACACCTTGATTGCCCCTATTTGGGATGTCTGCCACCCTTGGACCAGATACTATTGCTGGAGGGTGAGGTACTATGAGTGACCCGGCCTGAATCATGTGCCCATCCTGGGACCTGGGGCACCAGATCTCAGCTCCATTAGGATATGAAGTGAAAGAGGAGTGTTGCTACAACAAAGAGGATGGGAAAAAATACGAGATGCCGTGCTCCCAACATCAGCTTCCAAAGCTCTGAGTAAGAGCAACCTAAAATTTCAGAGGTTTGAAAAATTTAGCCTTTGAAAATCTGACTAGCTTAATATTAAGATTGTTTTCCTTTTAATGTCATCTTAGTTATTTCAAAGAATTTAATATTACCTTTAATCCCATACCAAGATAATTCACAGAAACTTACACCCACCTTTACTCTTGCTGCAAGGACTACATATACGGTTCTCATGGATGGGAAAACTAGAAAGTTCCCAACGGTCTCACTTTCTGTTGCCATAACAACCTTCTGCTCAGGTATAGATCTACACGGGAATAAATACGACAATAACAGCTGCTCACTGTCCCTAGTATGAAGTCAGCTCATCACTGTCACTTTCTGGAGAACTTTTCATTTTAGTTGTTTTCTTCCTTTACCACTGCATCTTATCTTAAAAGGTTTCCTATTTTTCACCCATGATCAGACTTTGCTCTTCCTCAGGGGGAAAAAAGGAGTTTAACAGTGCAGCTAAAATTGTGTGAATTTGGGGGCTATTGAACATTCTGGATTATAGTGCTCAAAATGATTCTCCCACTTACATCTTTGCAAAACACTCACCTCTCTGAGGCTCCTGTTTCTCATCTATTAGATAAGCATAGCTACATGGTCTGCCTTCCAGGCTTGTGGTGAGGTTAAAATAAGATCAAATGCCTTGCAGACTATAAAAGAACTTTCAAATTTGAGATCTTACAGTTGTCTGTGACAGTCTTCCCTTCAATTAGTACAGATAACAGAAAGTTGAATGAACACAGTGAAGAGCAGTTTTCACCTTCCTTCCTCTGGAGTGTCCAGACATGGCAATTTCATCATTACCCTTGAGCCCAATTTCCCTAATCTTTCAGATCTGTGATTCTCAAGCTTAGCTGCACATTAGATTATCTGGGAGCTTTTTAAATATTCTGGTGACCTTGAGCCCAATTTCCCTAATCTTTTAGATCTGTGGTTTTCAAGTTTAGCTGCACATTGAGATTATCTGGGAGTTTTTAAATATTCTGGTCCCCCGGCCACATCCCAGAATAATCAAATCAGAAACTTGGGATAGGACCCAGACATCAGTTTTCCTAAAGCTTTCCAGGTGATTCCATTGTGCAGCAAAGGCTAAAAAGCATGGTTTTAGGTTACTCTTTCTGGAGGACTCCAGAAATTCTTTGTTGGCATATCTGCATCTAACATATGCCTGAATGATTTCATTTCAACAGGAGATGAATGCACTTTGGAACTATTACAATGGCCTTGTGTGATCTTCTGTTAGCGACAGATGGCTGCAAGGTTGTTTATCACATAGATGTTTATCATCTATGATAGATGTTTATCATCTCCTTAGCAGCATTCAGGAAATGCTTGAAGATAACATGAAATGTGTCTTGTAAAGAATGCTGCAAATATATAAATTGCTTTATTTTACAGCAAAGGAAAGATGGAGAAAGTGATGGGATCTGAGCTGTTTCTTAAGAACCTGCAAGAACATAACTGTATAGGATAACAATTATCTGATGTCTGTTATGGACACTATTTGTAAGGTTGTGTGTGTGTGTGTGTGTGTGTGAGAGAGAGAGAGAGAGAGAGAGAGAGAGAGAGAGAGAGAGAGAGAGAGAGAGAGAGAAGGAGAAATCAAGAGAGCTGGGATCCAGCAGGTGGAGTGGCTGGCTGGGGTTGGGTTGTACAGAACCCTTCCTTCTCTTCTTCTTGTGCCAAGTGGCAGAACTGTGAGGCAGCTGGTAAAGGTAAGTGAGAGGGTGAGGGTGCTCCCTTTATACGCATAACAAGTCACTGGGGACATGCTGTGATCAGTGGCCTTAAAGCCATCTTCAGACACAAGCTGGTCCTGAGAGCCAAGCTGGTTCTTATCTGCCGAGGCCCTGTGAAGGCCCCCTGGTGGTCATGAGAGGCTCAGCAGAGAGTACTTAGTGCTGGCTGCGAAGTCTCCATGGATCAGCGTCTGCACCAGAGCAGAGGGTGGGCACTCTGTTCCTCTCCAGCCGGAGCAGCCCCCACCCCCCAGCTTAGCAGGTTTGTCCAGGATGGCTCTCGGCAGGATGAGAGGCGTGGGCAGCAGCCGATGCAGCATCGCATCCTCTCCCAGCCACAGAAAGGGGCATCTGGTGACATCTCCAAAGTGTGTGACCTTGGCCCAGTTATTTAACCTTGCCGAGTCTCACTTTTCCCCTTTGAGAATATTTCTCATTTGAGTAATAATATTTTCATGACACTGTTGTGGGAATGAACTGAAATCAAGGCACATAAGAAGCTCCTGGAACCAGAAGGGTGTTAGAATTCTGAGTACCTCAGTGCATATGCAGAAGCTTCTTGCTGTTGCCTGTGTGTGCTCCTGCTTCCCACAGGCTCACCTGCCCTCTGGGTCCTCCATGGCCTGTTCCCATGGTGTAGGCTCTGTTTCCCAAGGCTCAGCTCTGGACAGCTCCCATCTAAACCACATCACATTGCTTCCATCTTCTCATTTGACCTCCGCTCCAACCCTAGGAGGCAGATGAGGCGGCAGCAGCATCTCCAGTGTAGCCAGGAGCTAAGCAATCTGCCCAACATCAAACAGCAGATGACTGGCAACAGCAGCAAGAAAACAATCTACCATTTGGGGATACTTACTCCGTATGCCAGGCACATACTGAGCACGATGCACGCATTTTCTCATTTTGTCCTCACAAACAACATGGTGAGTCAGGTAGACAGGTATGTTTATCACTGTTGTACAGATAAAAAAGCAGAGGTTTAGACAGTTTGGCTTTCCCAAGGTTGTAAAGCGAGTACCTGCCATAGACAGGACCTGAACCCATTTCTAATCAGCTGCAGAGGTCTTTCTGTCTCTTTGGCAGTGACTTGAACCTAGTTCCCTTGATTCCAGAAAACTGATTCTTTCACAACATGATGCTATGCTCTAGGAACAACGTAGCAAATCCACAGCTACCAAAATCACAGCACTTATGTTTTAGTATTAAATAATGCCTTCTCTTTGCCTGGAGACACTTCTGCTTAGGATAACTTACTGTCTCAAGCTGAATAGCCAAAAATTTGCACCTCTTATAACTCAGTTCTTTGATGGCCATAACCAGTTGATCCCCAGAAAAATATCAACCCCAGCCTGGTATTCACAGCAGGGCTCAAAGGAAGGAGAAACATAATTCACTCTTGCTTCCTCTTTCCTATTTACTTAGGTGTCATTATCTCTTACTCTGTTGGGTGTCATTTTTGGTTTTTATGGACCCACTAAGAAAAACAAATCACCATTAACAACCCAGGCAGCCTGACAATGGATGATACAGGTGGCCTGGCTGCCTCTTAGGATATTTCAGGTCCATTTACTCTGGATGGCTAAGACATCTAAGAAGGAACACACACTTCCTTAGCTGAGGGTGATACCCCAACTTAACCCACATAGACGTCTCCTCCCAGCCATATGCCCTCTCCCTGTGACTTGAGCTTTTCACAGCATGGTCGCTGGGTTCTGAGGGAGAGTGTGTTCCAAGAGCAAGCATTCCAGACAGAAGCTGCAAGGTTTATTATGACCTGGCTTTGGAAGTCCCAAGACATCACTTTTGCTTTGTCCTATTGATCAAATACATCACTATAGTCAGCCGACCTTCAAGGAAAGGGGAATTAGAACGCAGCAGGGGATTAGGGTATCTGATCCCTCAGCAATTAGACATTTTCCCCTTTGCCATTAAAATGTTATTTTAATTTACATTTATTTCACTGCAAGAAAGATTCAGCATGAAAAGGGACACACTGTAAACTGGCATTGTCATATGAATTGCCTATTCAAATATTTTGGTTATCTCTTTCTCTAATCTGTTAGGGTTTTGTCTCAATCTATTTTGTGTTGCCATATAGGAATACCTGAGGCTGGGTAATTTATAAAGAAAAAAGGTTTATTTGGCTCATGGTTCTCATGGCTAGAAAGTTCAAGACTGGGTATCTGCATCTGGTGAGGATCTCAGGTTGCTTCCTCTCATGATGGAAGGTGAAGGGAAGCCAGCACGTGCAGAGATCACAGGGTGAGAGGGGAAGCAAGAAAGGAGGGAGGTGCCAGGCTCTTTTTAACAACCAGCTTTCTCAGGAACTAACAGAGTTAGGACTCACTCACTTCCAAGAGAGTGCATTAATCTATTTATGAGGGATCCACCCCCATGACCCAAACACATTCCATTAGGCCCCACCTCTAACACTGGGGGTCAAATTTCAATATGAGGTTTGGAGAGGACAAACATCCAAACCATAGCAGGCTTCATTTATTAAGGATGTTACATTTTCTTCTATTATATATATTGTGACTTTTTTCTAGTTTCAATTTATCTTTTAATATTTTATAGTGCTTTTAAAAAAACTATCAATTATTCCATTGGATCACTTTTATATGTTTATTATTTTTTCCAGCTTTATTTAGTTGACCAATAAAAATTATATATATTTACGGGGTACAATGAGATGTTTTAATATATGTATATGTTATGAAATGATTAGTTAATTAACATATCCAGCACTTTACATACTTTTTTGTGATGAGAACATTTGAGATATATATTCTTTTAGAAATTTTCAAGTATACAATGCATTATTAGCTATAGTCACCATGCTGCTGTACAATAGATCTGCAGAACTTATTCATCCAGTCTTTTTTTTTTTTTTTTTTTTTTTAGACAGAGTCTCACTTTATTGCCCGGCTAGAGTGAGTGCCGTGGCGTCAGCCTAGCTCACAGCAACCTCAAACTCCTGGGCTCAAGCAATCCTGCTGCCTCAGCCTCCCAAGTAGCTGGGACTACAGGCATGGGCCACCATGCCCGGCTAATTTTTTTTTTTCTATATATATTAGTTGGCCAATTAATTTCTTTGTATTTATAGTAGAATGGGGTCTCGAACTCCTGAGCTCAAATGATCCGCCCACCTCGGCCTCCCAGAGAGCTAGGATTACAGGCTTGAGCCACCGCGCCCGGCCATTCATCCAGTCTAACAGAAACTTTATACCCTCTGACCAACATATCTCCATCTCCTCCCGCCCTCCACTGACCCTGGCAACCACCATGCTCTCTCTCTGAGCTCAACTTTTTTAGATTCCATATCTAAGTGAGATCATGCACTATTTGTCTTTTGGGGCATGGCCTCCTATTTCATTTAGTATAAAACCCTCCAAGAATGACAGGCTTTATTTTTTTAAGGCTGTATAGTAGTGTGTTTGTGTGTGAGTGTGTAACTTTTTAAAATTCATTCATCTGTTAGCAGACACGGGTTGATTCCCTATCTTGGCTGCTGTAATGAACAAGGGAGTGCAGACATACTGATTTCATTTCTTTTAGATACATACCCAGAAGTAGGATTGCTAGATCATATGGTAGTTCTATTTTTAATTTTTGAGGAAACTCTATACTATTTTCCATAATGGCTGTACCAATTTATATTTCTAACAACAGTGTACATGAGTTCTCTTTTCTCTACATATTCATCAATACTTATCTTCCATTTTTTAAATAATAGCCATTCTAAACGGCATGAAGTGATATTTTACTGTGATTTTAATTTGCATTTCTCCCAAGACATTATTCTTTCCCCATTGTGTGTTCTTCACAACTCTGTCAAAGATCAATTGACCATAAATGCATGGATTCATGTGGTTAAGTAAAAAGACTTTTCCCATCCTGTGCTCAGATACATATTATTTTTATTTTTAATTTATTTTGTGGTTTAGTTAATAATTAAATTAATAACATTATTTGAACTTATTTTGATATATACTTGAAAGTAATTTTAAAAATTTCCCAAATGTTTACCCAATTATCCTGACACCATTTATTTAATAATATATCCTTTCCTCATTGATTTAAAATGCATCTTTATCTTATACTGAATTGTTATATATACTTGGACCCGTTTGGAGATTTTGAAGCAAGGGAATGAGAGATCTATGCTTTAAAGAGATTACTGATTTCAGGATGTGCAGCAGAATATTTGCTGTTAGTGCCACATCAGACATTGATCTCAGGAACACATATGGTGTTTTGTTTGGAGAATTTTTGTCAGAGGTGGGGGACAGTGGTGCTGGTGCTGGGTAGAGCAGCAGTGGATGTTCACGCAAATTAGCCGTGTTCAAAGTGTGATTGTCTGGGGACTCCCCAATCATGTTTTACACTCACACAGACACTCCAGGTATTCCTTCTCCCCTTTCTGTGTTGGTTTCTAGTTTTCTGTTTAGCAATTGACAAAATAGGAAAATGAGAAAGCCCGGGAAAACAGAACTGTCAGAACTTTCTTTGTTTGGAAAACAAGAACATGTTGCTCTACTATATGGGGAATACAGTAGTTTAGTTTTATATTTTAATCAATGTCCATAAAACTTGTACCTATACTAACAAGGAAATACTATCAATTTGAGTTTTACTTCTTTACTTTAACTAAAACTAGGTATCTGGATCCAGGAACATCAGAAATTCCATTCAGATATTTAAGATCTCAGTCAGAAGTTTCTAACATTACTTTTCAGAAGAAGAAACTAAAGTTTAGAGGAGTGAAATGGCTTTTACATGTGAAAAGACAGGGTTTTCTCCCTCCTTTATCCCCTTCTTTGGAGGTTTTTGGTGAGGCATATAAAACAGAGAGACCGTTAGTATAACAACCCATTAGAGTTATCACAACAGAAAGTCAGAATTATTATAAGTTTGTTGGTTTTATAGATATTTTACCCAAACATGATGGAACTACCTGTATTAATGATATTTCAGGAACAAAATCATTTCATGACTTCCCACTTTAATACCTGGATGTGATGTAATTTAACCTCTTCATTATACAATGAGCAGGACAGAGCCAGATTTTGTGGGACCTAAAGCTTATACAATTTCAGGAGCCCCCACTAACAAAAAGAATAACAGAAATCAAAAATTATAAAATTTACAACTTGACAAACAGCACAAAATCCAGAGAAATAACATTCTACTATATTAACTGTTCGACATATCTACATATTTTTTTCTTTTTCTTTTTTTCTTTTCTTTTTTTTTTTTTTTTTGAGACAGAGTCTTGCTCTGTTGTTTGGGCTATAGTGCAGTGGCATCATCATAGCTCACTGCAACTTCAAATTTCTGGGTTCAAGTGATCTTCCTGCCTCAGCCTCCCAAGTAGCTGGGATTATAGGCACATGCTACCATGCCTGGCTAATTTTTCTATTTTTTGTAGAGATGGGGTCTCACCATGTTGCTCTGACTGGTCTCAAACTCCTGGTCTCAGTTGATCCTTTGGTCTTGGCCTCCCAAAGTGCTAGCATTACAGGCATGAGGCACTGTGCCCAGCCTGGCTGCATATTCTTTGACTGTCACTTCGTAGTATGATGATTTTGTAATATATTTTTTATGCACAGAAAAGAGAGAGAATTCAGTCCTTCCTCTGGCATGGTTGATAAAATCTTGTTTTTTAAAATGATAGGATGTAAAATAAACAAATACCTCTTTACACACAGGTATATGGGCTAAATGTTTTACTGCTGCAGGTTTGTGCTAGCTATTGATGAGACCTGAATCCTCCACTAACAGTTTTTCATATCTGATCATTTGACATTTTCCACAGATTACTTTCTGTCCCCATATATTTCAAACTTTGTTTCTCTTCTAATACTCACTTAACTTCCAGTACCTGGTACCTCAGACACATCCATACTGTGCTAAGATCTTTGGCCCTGAACCTTGGTGTTACAAAAACATATGACCATATAAGCACAGTGCTAGGGACCCTCCCAGGGCTTTAGCAGGGGCCCTGAAGCTTAAGTTTCATCACCTTCTGGCATATCAGCCTCTGTTGATGGAAAAAATGGAGATGAAAACAGCTGGGTAGGAACAAATTGGCATGAAAACTCAGGTCTCCTCCCTGCAGTCCACAGTTTTTTTCTACTAGATCGTATTTTAAAGGTAATTTTTAAAAATCTTTTCCACTAAAATTACCTCTTGCTTCTGATTTTTTCACGATTCAATAAATTTAACTTTTATTGTGGAAAGCATTATAGTTCTCAAAAGTGAGGTTTTGTTTTTCACAATTTGATCCATCATAAGCATGACTCATATGGGTAAATACAAACTTGGAGTTAAGAAAGAATCTAGGGAAGTGATGCACTACTTCAAACCTCCATTTACTCACACTACTTCTGTTCTCTTCTTGAAGGCATGGTGACTGTTTTAATTAGTCTACAAATAACAAAGTTTTGAAATAATGTCTAACACCTACATTTTATTATGCCCTTTTAAGGAGACCAACAATATCCCATACTTATGAATATTAGTTTTCCTGGAAAAAAAACCAGTCCATTTATAAACTAAAATGCCTTTAGTTCTTCAGGAAATTAAAAAAAAAAAACAAACAACCCACCATGTCTCCTAGTACATTTCAGAAAGATCACCATTTCAAACAAGAAAATAACTTACTTGATACATAAATACTAGAAGCCCAAGATGATATATGGAGGAAATGTTGTATGGTCATGTGCTAAATATCTCTGTAATCAAATACAAAGATGCTTATTATAATCTTGCTTTGTATTCCTGGGGGGAAAAAAACCGTCTAAGGAATTACGTTCAATAACACCACTACATTAGAGTAATAGGAACAACATACTTTAACTTCAGCACAGAATGGTATTCAAGATATTTTTAAACTGCCTCAACAACAACATAACAATACCTCAATTTCTAATAAAAAAAAAATCAACCTAGCATTCTCTTCCATCATTCACTTCTAATAGGAACTAATTTTAAAGGCAACTATCAAGTACATGGTTAGATGGGTTAGACTAGATACACATTCATCTATAAACCTAAAGAGCAAAAATCCCAAGGATATGTAAAACTATCAGAGATAACAGAAAAGACCAACCTGGGGCACTGATATCTATTTCCTTATTTTATAAAACACTGTGACCCCTTTTAGAGTGAAAATTTTTAGTTGGAAACTCATAACCAGTATATCTAAAATAAGAGTAAAAGAACATTACACCATGCTCCAAAAACAAATATTATTTGAGATTATGAAAACCTCTAATACTTGTTGAAAGAAGGGGTTATTATTGAAAAGTGAAAACAAAACTTGGGAAGAAAAACTGAACAAGAAGTACACGGATAAGCCTTTACCTTTTCATGCCATCTGTAAGTCTTCTGCTTTGTGTAGATTATTTTTGGTAAAATATGATAAAATTATTTTATATGTAATTATCAGGCATAATATTCAAGAAAGCAGAGTCGTTCTCCTCCCTTCCTATAAAATATTTGAATTGGGGCCAAGCACCCTAGGACTGCCAGGACTGGCTTGGACTTCATCAAGCACTGGATGTGGGCCTTCAAAACCAAAATATGATTTCCAAACTCTTTATTGTGTGGTTACAGAGGATGTGAAGATTGATTTTGTGAGTCTAGAATTGGTGTGAAAGACACCCAATTCCCTGAACTCTTCAACGTTTTTATAGGTTTCACAGTGCTGGGTTCCGCATCCTTGTTTGGCCACCTTAAACCAAGGGGCTGAGTTTTGGAAACCAAAAAGTTCAGCCTGGTTTCAGCCCCTCTGTAGACAAAAAACAGAATTGATTAGAAGAGATTTGCTACTTGCCTTATTATATATACCTATATTTTTCTTAATAATTATCAGTAGAAAACAGAAATTTCAGACATCATTGTATTTAGGTGAAAAGTAAGCTATATTAACACTGAAGCTTTACTTCAAACTCTAAACATGTAGTCATTAAAATGTTAATATTATTAATCATCATATTTTATCATCAGATTAAAATACATGTTTTATACAAAGTGGCTTTATTTTAGCAACTCCATTACCTGTGCCCTAAAAAATGGGAGAAAAATAAACTTTACCTATGAAAATCTAAATTTCAAATGATAAGAGTAAGGTCATTCTATGGGGAAAAAAACACAAATCAGGATTTATAAAGAATAAATAGAAATACTCTTTAATATTTTGAAATGTAAAAAATATTTTAAAAAAGAATGAATAGAAATGAATGGCAATGGAAATAACTGATAGTAAATTTCCTGGATTTGCAAATATTGAATATTTATTTTGAAGGTTGGAATGTTCAGCAACATCTAATCTTAAATTGTTTCAAATCAACCAAGTGTTTAGTGTTAGTTCTGAATAAATTTTGTGAGGGGTAAGGCTTATTATTAGTGAGTTTCTAATTTCACAAAAATAAAATCCAATACCAATTACCAGGTAAAATTTTAGAGTTATCTTTGATTGTATAACTACAACATATTTTAGTGAGGTACAATGGTTTATAATGGGATAGAGTACTTTGTACAATTTTTTTTTTTTCAGAGATAGAGTCTGGCTCTGTCACCCAGGCCGGTCACTGCAACTTTGAACTCCTGGGCTCAACTGATCCTCCTGCCTCAGTCTCTCAAGTAGCTGGGACTATAGGTGTGTGCCATCGAATCTGGCTAATTTTTTAATTTTTTGTGGAGATCAGGTCTTGCTATGTTGCCCAGGCTGGTCTTGAATTCCTGGCCTCCAGAGATCTTCCTGCCTCAGCCTCCCAAAGTGCTGGGATTATAATACTTTGTACATATTAAATGTTACATATTAAATGTTACTTCCTATTGTCCTTTTGCTCTTTAAAAATTTTTAAATTTTATTCATTCTTTATTACAGTTTTCTTTTTCTTCCAAAAACCAATAAGACATTACAGTATAGTATTTAGTATATGAGCATATTTGTTGTTCAGCATAGTAAACATTATCCAATAGTATCAGCTGCCATCTGTGTAACTCTGCTGCCTGGATTTCTAGACCCCAATCACAGCTGGGCAGAGGGGGAGACTTTATTCTTGTACCCATTTAGCCTGGTTTGGTGCAACGGGAAAGGAGAAGAGATCTCTGCTACTGCAGGTGCCTAGACTGAAGCTGGGAAGGGAAGAAGCTTTACCTCTGAGTATAGTCCAGAATATTCATTATTACAATTATTAAGGAGAATATTCAAAACTTGGAAATAAGGTTAAATGATGGCTGCATAACCTTTTAATCTCATACTCATGCACAGTTTAAACAGGCTACCTGGCAATCATCTAATTCTCCAGGGAAAGTAATTTTGATGGACAGAGTATTCCTCTGGCTTGGAGCTCACACATGTACATAACAAAAAACTCTACAGCTAGAGGCTAACTTAAATGAAATGGATGAAGTGCTATGATTTTCTTCTCTGTTCAGTAGAAAAGATAACTTTATAAGACTATGGTTTTATTGCCCTATTAGAACAGTTTTATATCTAATTTAGCAATCTTATCTATGCATTACTTTTTTTAACCCATTCATTATAAAAAACAACAATAACCACACTTTTAATATTATCATTTGAACTAGCTTTTACATTCTGCTGGTTCCCTCACTGAGTTAAATAAAACTTTGGTATATGCCCCCCAATCTATTTCATTCTAATTTTAATCTATTTAATTCTCACCTTGGAATTATGTTTCTAAGATTATAAGATTTGCCTTTTGTTGCTAACCAGAATTGTGCCAAATGGCTATTCATAGCTGTAAGGGAGGTTAGGAATTTGAAGATTTACTTCTTAGTCTTTGTAGGCTAAGAAAGAAGGAAGAAGTTTCAAGACAGCAACCAGATGTCAGGGCTATCTGGCTGCGACATCTGTCACCAAACTGATTGCTAGGGTTGATTCGGCTGATCTGGCTGGCTGGCTAGGCGGCTGTCCCCTTCTTCCCTCACTGCTCCATGTGTGTCCCTCCTGAAGCTGCACACTTGGTCGAAGACAACAACCTCCCTGAATAGAGGAGGACTGTTCTTCAGTCAAGGGTATACAAGCAGCTGCTCTCCCCTGCTAGCACCTCCAAACGAGCTCTCAGGAGAGTAATCTATGGGAACTGTCACTAACTGAATGCTGTGTGTGCTGGTAATAATGGGAGAGAGAATACTGTAATTTCAATCTGCGTTTGTTGAAAATATCTGCATATAGTTCAAACCTGAATTGCCTGTATTATTCAAGGGTGACTGTATGTAACTTTACAAATACTCTAACAAGTTTATTCGCTTTTCCTTAGGAAATAGACTCTTTACATTTAAACTCTTTATCTGTCAAACTTTACTTGTATAACTTTATCTAGTTTTAATTATTTATTAACTGAATTTTTCCTATTTATTAACTGAATTTTTCCTATTCTACAATTTAACTAGTTGATTATGTGGCTAATAGGACACCAAAGACACTAAGGTGGGTTGACATTCTAACACTATTGGCTACCTATGACTTACCAGAGGCCTCCACTGAGTATGAAAACTTGTATCCTACCAAGTCTGCCTAAAAATCACCAATCTTATTCAAACTTATTTTAAATGAATCATCCACTTTGTAAAACTTTTAATTTCTAAAATTTGTACTGTCTTAAATTTGAGAACTTTGTGCACAGTACTTAAAAACCATTTAGGATGCTCCCATAATAAGATAAAAAAAAACAATGAATTTCTACAAAACTGTCTTCCAGACTTCCCATATTCAATTATGAGTGTACAGGTCATGTACACTCTACCTTTGCATTTCTTGTCTATCTGTTCTCTAGTTTTTAACCCCCAAATCGTTGTCTTAGTCTGATCTTATCTGAATCTTAGTCTAAATTTGCTGTATAAAAATTTATCTTTCTTGCTAGACTACAATAACTTCCTATAGGTTTCTTCCTTCAAATCATTCTGATATTGACGTATCTTCCTACAACAAAGGTTAAGGAATGTCATTCCCCTGTTACAAGATATTCAAACGTTCCTACTGCCTATAGAGGAAAACTCAAAGCAGCCCTAAACTACTTCTCTGGTCTCATTTCTTACTACGTGTCATCTCTCACCTTATACCCTAGTTTCAACTGAAAATATCCTGAACCAAAATGAACTTTTGTTTCATTTGTCTTTGCTAATGCTTTTCCCTCAGCATGGAATGCTCCTTGCCCTCTTTTTTCTGCCTAGTAAAATTTACTCATCTTTAAGGTTGACTAAACACCATCATCTCCTTTGGGGAGGCCTACATGATCTATCATTGTGAAACAGAATAATCATTGTTCTGGATACCCATGAAATTGTACCTTTATGGCAGCATTTATTTTCTAGAATTTTTTGCTTTCTTGGAGCCCATAGAAAAGTGTGGGCAGATAAAGAAAAAAAAAACATAGTCACAAATACAGATATGAAGTGTTCAAGTTAAGACATCATATTTAGCAAGTTAAAATTAATTTCTAAACGTATTTGTAAGCAGCTGATTTGGAAGAGAAGATGGAGCACTAACTATTCCACACAAGATAGAAGATGAAAATCAACTTTGTCATTTTGATGATATTTTGAGAGTCATAGGATATTTTATTTTCAATAGATTCTTTTTCTAAGGACATTGTAATTCTGCATTTTATTTACACTAAATAACTCCAAGAACATTCTATGAAACTATGTTAATACATATTTTCAAAAATAAAATGTGATAGTAGGTGCTTGTTCACTGAATGTCATCTTTCTTAGTGTCCAGAGATAAAAAGAATCCAGTTGGCATTTTTTGATGCTTTGAAGTATGTGGGTCTGTACTACTATTCTTGATACAAATATTTAAGAGATGATATATATCTAAATTTTAAAGTATCTATACATTTTATATAACCAACAAGCAAAATTATACACATAATGTTTTCCTGACATGTTGAACATTGTGATCTTGATAAACCAGTGAAAATATAAAACAACTACCCAAAGTACTGCAAAATAAACTTCATAAACATGAAATATACAATACCTTGAAAAGGTGACATATGTGGTCATTTCTGCTTTTTTTCTTCTCTTTCTTTTTCTTGATGTTTCACCTTTTGTTCTAAAAAAAATATTAAAGGTTGCTTCAATAAAGACACATAGACCTTATTTATTTTTGAAGAGTGATTATATTTACATAGTCTAAAATTTAAAAAGTAAAAAGTCTCCTTCGTATCCATCAACCAAACATCTAAATTTTCCCTTAGTCACTCAGGGTTGCTATAACAAAATACCACAGCTGGGTGGCTTAAACAACAGATATTTATTTCTCACAGTTTTAGAGACTTGGAAGTCCAAGACTAAGGTGTCAGCAGATCCAGTGCCTGGTGAGGGCCCACTTCCTGGCCTGCAGACTACCTCTTCTCACAGTAGCCTCACAGAGAAAGGAAACTCTGATGTCTTTTTCTCTTCTTATAAGAGCACTACTTCCATCATGGTTCTCTACCCTCAAGATTGCATCTAACCCTAACTACCTCCCAAAGGCCCACTTCCTAATACCATCACATTGGGGGGTCAGGACTTCAACATATGAATTTGAGAGGAGGGGGTACAAGAACAGATCTTACAAATTTTCTGCATATCTTTCCAAAGACAGTTGTATGCATTTATAGACTAATCGGCATATATATTCTTCCCTTCACCATCACTATTTTCCATAAATGGTAACATATTTCATAAGCCATTCTAAGTGGATATAACTTGAAGGCCATTCCTAATCAGTAAGCAAAGGATTCCTTAATATTTTTTATGACTTCAAGGTAGTCCATTGTATAGAGATTTCAGAATTTATCAGTCCACTGTAGATAGACATTCGTATTGTTTCCAATATTTTACAAATAATATTGCTACAGATGACATGTAAATGTGTCATTTTACAGGTGTGTGAAAATATCCATAGAATAAATTATTAGAAGTGGAATTGAGGACTAAGGATTATGTGTATTTCTAATTTTAATAGATACTGTCAAATTGCCCTCCTCTAAGGCTGAATCAATTTTTTTTTTTACCAGCAAAGAGACCACTTATTTCCCCAAATTTACCAACATGGTATGACAATAAACTTTTGAATCTTTAATCTGTAGGTGAAAAATGATATCTCTAATTAATTTAAGCCTGCATTTCTCTTATCATGAATAATTCAAGCATTTTTATGTAAATTTAAGAGCTATTTGTATTTTTCCTTGTGTGAGTTGTCTGATCAGACCCTCTGCACATTTGTCTACTGGATTGTAGGGCCTTTTATTGTTGATTTGTCTCCATCCTAAATCACATTGTTAGACTATCCAGTGCGGCCAGCCCCTAAATCACATGAGCCAAAGTCCTCAAGCAAACAAACATAAAGGTTGACTAATCTTTATCCAAATGCTTGAGACTAAAAGTATTTCAAATCTTAGATTTTTTTGGATTTTGGAATATTTACATACACATAATGAGATAGCATGGGATAGGACCCAAGGCAGAAAATAAGCCAAAAAACCCACAGTGAGTAATGCACATAGGTCTTGGCCCCATGTGGGGCATTATGGAGAATGTGCCATTGGTGCATCTGGCTGGCACACATGACATTTTATTACCCGTTGAGGGCGTGCTTGCACAGGGGAATCTGGGCATGCAAGGAAAAGATATATTGAAGCTAAAGGGGGCTGGAAGGGTGTTTTTATCCCCCCTCGGGAATGCTGAATAAACTGTGTTGTGTGCCTACATTTTGACTGTAACCCATCACATAAGGTCAGGTGTGGCATTCTCCACTTGAGGCGTCATGTCAGCACTCAGAAAGTTTTGAATTTTAGAATAGTTCAGATTTCAAATTTTCAGATTAGGGATGCTAAACCTTTATTCCTATTGAGCATGACATTAGGTTTAGAAATAAGGGGCATATGGCCGGGCGCAGTGTCTCACACCTGTAATCCTAGCACTCTGGGAGGCCGAGGCGGGCGGATTGCTAGAGGTCAGGAGTTCGAAACCAGTCTGAGCAAGAGTGAGACCCCCGTCTCTACTATAAACAGAAAGACATTAATTGACCAACTAATATATATATATATATATATATATATATATGAAAAATTATCCAGGCATGGTGGCGCATGCCTGTAGTCCCAGCTACTCGGGAGGCTGAGGCAGGAGGATCGCTTGAGCCCAGGAGTTTGAGGTTGCTGTGAGCTAGGCTGACGCCATGGCACTCACTCTAGCCTGGGCAACAGAGTGAGACTCTGTCTCAAAAAAAAAAAAGAAAGAAGGGGCATAGAGATTATCCCCCAGAAGTCAAGAGTCAAGAGCAAAGGCCAGACTTCTTTTTGGGCAAGTTTAAATTCTTAACCACACACCTGTACTACAATTTATCTATTTACTGTTAATGGATATTTGGGTTCCTTCTTTCTTTTGACTACTATGAACAACACTGCCATGAACATTCTTGTACAGGTATACTGGTGCAAAAATGCTTGAGTTTCTCTGGAGAATATGCCTAGGAGTGAGACTGCTGAATATTGGAGCTTAGGCTACATATGTATTTGATCTAATTTATCAATGTTTATTTCATGGTCTTTGGGATTTGTGACATATGTAGAAAGGCTGTCCCCTCTATCTATGATTAAGATTACAAAAATCTCCCAATGGTTTCTTGTAATTCTTTTACAGTTTTACCTATTTGCACATAAATCTTTGATCCATCAGCAATCTATCATAAAGCTGAGGTATGAATTCAGTTTTTTCTCTACATAACTAGTTGTAACACTATCTCTTAAATAAGCCAACTTTTCCCTACTGATTTGAGGTGACTCCTTTATTATATACCAAGTTTGCATTTTTTTTTTTCCTGTACTGTTTCATTGATCTGTCTAGCTATGTGCCAATACCTTAGCATTTTAGTTTCATATTTTTCAATATCTGGTATGGCCAGTTCCTCCTTTATTAGGACTATCTATTCTTGCTTATTTTTTACTAGAACTTTAGAATAATCTTGCCTAGATTTACCCTAAAAACTTTATGGGTTTTTTTTAGGTGGATTTAAATGTCATTAAAATTTAACCTAAAAATAGTTGATATCTTCATGATGTAGAGTATTCCTGTCCAAGAACATGGTATGTCTCTTCATTTAAGTATCCCCATAGTATTTTAATGTTTTATTCATATTATACATTTATCAAATTTATTCCAAGGTATATTTTTAAATTTTCCATTGTGAATAGGATCTTTCTTTTTCCATAATATCTTCTGTTGTCAGTAGATACAAAGATTACGGATTTCCAAAGTCAAGTTTTCACACAGAAATCTAACTAAATTCTATTATTTTTAAAATAAACTTTATTTTCTAAAGCAGTTTTGGGTTCATACCAAAATACACACAGCAGAAAGAACAGAGAGTTCCCATATCCTCCCTGCCCACACACATACACAGCCTCCTTCACTGTCAACATCCAACACTAGAGTGGTACATGTCATAACTGATGAACCTACATTAACACATCATTATCACCCAAAGTCCACAGTGGACATTAGGATTCCCTCTTGAAGTGGTACATTATACAGATTTTCACAAATGTATAATGAATGATATGTATCCATCATTATATTATGATATGAAATAGTTTTACTACCCTAAAATTCCTCTGTGTTCTGCCTTTTTATTCCTCCCTCCCCTCATAATGTTTAAAAAATAAAACTTTCAATTGACTCTCTTGAGTTGCACAGGTATACAAACATATACTCTAATAATTATGATGACTTTATTCCTTTCTTCCAATTTATATCTCAATTTTACTTTTTGTATTTTTATTGATACATGATAATTATACATATTTTGGGGGTACACGTGATATTTTGATACATGTATACAATGTGTAATGATCAAGTCAGGGTAACTGGGGCATCTACCACATCAAACATTTATCTTTTCTTTGGGTTGGGAACAATCCAATTCCTCTCTTCTAGCTATTTTGAAAAATATAATAAATTATTAACTATAATTTCCCTACTATACTATCAAATGCTAGAACTTATTCTTCCTAACTGTATGTTTGTACCCCTTAACCCTTTGCGCTTGGATGTCGAGTGTGACTCAACATGGTTAGCAAAATTATAGAGATTAAAATTACTCTTTGAATGTATCAATAATTTGAAATATTAAAAAATCCAAATAAATAAGTTTGTATGAAAAGAAACTCCAGTTTTTTATTCTACTGCTGCACTTTGTAAAATCTGGGGTATTTAAAAATTTAAATCCCGAGTAGAATAAAGGAATCGAGAAAAAAGCAAGCGAGTGCAAAGGGTTAGCCAACTTCTCTTCATTCTTCCCTCCTCGCCTTTCATTCCTAGCCTCTGGTAACCACTATTCTACCCTCCACCTCATGAGAGCTACCTTTTTAGCTTCCACGTATGAGTGAGAACATGCAATATTTGTCTTTCTGTGCTTAGCTTATTTAACTTAACATAATTACCTACAGTTCCATCCATGTTGCTGTAAATGAGAGAATTTCATTCTTTTTTATGGCTGGATAATATTCAATTGTGTATATACACCACGTTTTCTTTATCTATTCATCTGTTGATGGACATTTAGGTTGATTCCATATCTCAGCTATTATGAATAGTGTGGCAATAAACATGGGACTGCAGATATCTCTTTAATATACTGATTTCCTTTCTTTTGGATATATATTCAGCAGTGGGATTGCTGGATCATATGGTAGTTCTATTTTTAGTTTTTTAAGGAATCTCCATACTGTTTTTCATAATGACAGTACTACTTTACATTTCCACCAATGATGTACAAGAGTTCCCACATCCTCACCAGTATTTGTTATTTTTTGTCTAACGGGGGTATGACAATATCTCATCATGGTTTCGATTTGCATTTTCCTGATAACTAGTAATGTTGAACATTTTTTCATATACCTGTTAGTCATTTGTATGCCTTCCTTTGTGAAATGTTTATTTAGGTCTTTTGCCCATTTTTAAATTGGATTGTTTATTTATTTATTTTTGCTATTGAGTTTATATATTTCCTTGCCAGATGGATGGTTTGAGAATATTTTCTCCCATTATGTAAGCTGTCTCTTCACTTTGTTAATTGTTTCCTTTTCGGTGCAGAACCTTTGCACAGCAGTTTTATGTAATCCCAACTGTCTATTTTTGCTTCTGCTGCTTGTGCTTTTGAGGTCTTACCCAAAAAATCTTTGCTCAGATCAATGTCCTGCAGCATTTTCCCCAGGAAGGTTGATAGTTTCAGTTCTTACATTTAAGTCTTTAATCTATTAATATTTTGAGTTGATTTTTGTATATGGTGAAAAATGAGGATCCAGTTTCATTCTTCTGCACATGTATATCCAGTTTCGCTAGCAAAGAGATTGTCCTTTCCCCAATGTACGTTCTTGGCACCTGTGTCAAAAATGAGTTAGAGGCTGGGCATGGTGGCTCACACCTGTAATCCTAGCACTCTGGGAGGCTGAGGCAGAAGAACTGCTTGAGCTCAGGAACTTGAGACCAGCCTGAGCAAGAGTGAAACCCTGTCTCTACTAAAAATAGCAAAATAAGCTGGGCGTTGTAGCACATGCCTGTAGTCTCAGCTACTTAGGAGACTGAGGCAGGAGAGTCACTTCGGCCCAGGAGTTTGAGGTTGCAGTGGGGCAACAGAGTGAGTCTTGTCTCAAAAAAAAAAAAAAAAAATGAGTTAGCTGTAAGTGTGTGGATTTATTTCTGGGTTCTCTATTCTGTTCTATTGGTCTATGCGTCTGTTTTTATGCCAGTTTCATGCTGTCTGGGTTACTATAGCTTTGCAGTATAATTTGAAATCAGGTAAGATGATAAGAGTTATAGTTATAGGGTCCTGTACCCTGTTTCATAGAGTACCAGGGAAGCAGTAAATGTCCATACAAGTCTGACGGCTCTGAGGTGAGGGGAGGAGAACCTTAGGGTAGTAACATGAAACCAGAGAAGAAATGACTGGTAGATGAGATTATGCTGACCAGGCTTTAAATAACCTTGCATTTAGTACCTAAGCATGGCAGAGAAGGAGCAGAATTACGCACATACTCCTACAGGTGATATAGAATAAAAGAGACAGAGTGCCACCATACCTGAAGGTACCAGGCAGACAGGAATGAAGCCATCTTAGTGACAAATGGTGTGGATCAATGACTGAGGACCAGACACGATCATGGACATCTCAGAAGGTACCTGCATTAACAGATAATATTGAAGACTAGGTGAATATGTGTACCTTCTCCCTACTCTTGCCTTGGTAACACAGAGACCACCCCTACCCCACTTCCACTTCAAAATTACACCCAAAGTAGGAAACTTCAAACTAACTGAGATCAGGTTTCTATTCTCCTCTAATGAACAAAGGCTTAAAAAATAAAATAAAATGAATTATAGAAAAATAAAGTTATATTTCTTTCACAGCTAGCATAGAGATTTCATACCCATACATTATGACAGAGTTGTTCATATGATTCTCTATAAGTTCTTAAAGATATGTGTCTGTTGATATATCCTCTTTTTACTTTTGTACCTATTTTATTTATTTTTTTAGTAGATTCATCAAAGGTTTGACCAGTTTATTGGAATTTTTTTCAAATTTTTATTTTTCCTGTCTCTTCGAAGTCACTAAGGTTTTTAATCTTTATTATTTCCTTTCTTCTACTTTCCTTTGAGTTGTATTTTAGTTGTTCTCTTTTTAATTTCTTGATTAGATGAATTCTGTTCTCCTAATTGGACCCTGGATGATATCACATTCATACAGGTGAATTAGTTTTATGGCTTAAATAAGCAAATATAATTTTCTACAACAAACACATGACAGAAATTTGGTAGCTATCAAAGTTAAAACTTATATTGAGGACTATTAAACAAATTCTTGGTAGTAAATAGCTTACTAACTCAGAAAATTTCTTGCCCTTACTTGACAAACATTTAAAGAAGTCCTGTAATCAATTAGAAGAAACTGAGCAAGTATACACTTAAATGTAAGATTTTGTCCATTAGCCTAAGGCGTTTTCTTACTTATACCACTGAATTCCCTGAAATGTAAATATCATTTAGCCCTTTCTCTTTTATCTGACCGAGGATGCTAAAAACTACTTTAAGTTCTCAAAATACTTGGGGCAAAAAGATTATTTCCTCTCGCTGTTCCTATTCACTACCCCTGTACAATTATGGCCCATAGTTTCTTTCCAGTGTAACAGGATGAATCAAAGTATATTTAGATTTTTCATTTTTATTTATATATTATCCTGAAAGAAAGCCTAGATATCGCCAACAGAATATTGTAAAAGAAGGGAATTAATAGCCAGAAGTTCATCTTATGATTGAGAGGGAAAAATGGTGTAAGACTTATATTAATAGCATAAGCATCTTCTAAATTCTGGTCCAGGTGTCTCATATGTTGAATGAAGAAATAAAGATGCAGACAGGATGACAAGCTCAAAGTCAAAGGTCAAAAGTAGGCCGGGCGCGGTGGCTCAAGTCTGTAATCCTAGCTCTCTGGGAGGCCGAGGTGGGAGGATCGTTTGAGCTCAGGAGTTCGAGACCAGCCTGAGCAAGAGCGAGACCCCCTCTCTACTATAAAAAATAGAAAGAAATTAATTGGCCAACTAATATGTATAGAAAAAATTAGCCGGGCATGGTGGCACATGCCTGTAGTCCCAGCTACTTGGGAGGCTGAGGCAGCAGGATTGCTTGAGCCCAGGAGTTTGAGGTTGCTGTGAGCTAGGCTGACGCCATGGCACTCACTCTAGCCTGGGAAATAAAGTGAGACTCTGTCTCAAAAAAAAAAAGAATCTAAAGAACTGTAAGGTTTTATCTGTCTGTATACTGTTCTGAGTAGTATTTGAAAAGAAGCAAAGGACACTATTAGATTAGTATCACCATGTTAACTACCATATTAACCATTCTTTGCCTTATCTCTCTTCAAATTCCTTATATATTTTGTGTTTCTTAATTAATAAGAAAGTTCAGTATCCTCTAATAGCCAAATCTTATTCTTATATTAAATTATTCACAATTACTGACCTTTCTTTCTTTTCTCAATTTATTCCTTTTCTCTCCTCTCTTTCTCTTAATTTTTCCCTTGGCATCATCTAAAAGTTTTAAAAAGAATTGGAAGTTTCAGCTCTATCATTTAAAAAAAATTTATTCATTAAAGAATTTGAAGAATTAGAATATTTAAGATGGATGGTTTCATTAACTTTATTACATTGGTTGGAAACATCCTGTAAGATAACAAATATCATATAACAATAGTTTAATTATAGTTGTATCCCAGTATTATAAATATGTGGCACTTAGGAACCCATCTAGAGTACAATACTCCTGGGTCCATTATAATCTAACCATAGTTAGGGTTCTAGAGAACATAAACTTTTACAATTATTAGCAAGAACTATATGAATGCAACTATTAAGCACTTTATAGGGATGAATTGAGTATTTTAATAAGAAAATGGAAAAGGAGACTGATATGATTTGGATATTTGTCCCCTCCAAATATCATGTTGACCCAGAGTTGTCCACAAGATTGCTGACTAGGGACATCAGTCACCAAATCGTATCAGAAAGAAGGAAAAGTTTCAGATGAAAAAAAGCATAGCTCAGGTGTAATTCTGAGGGAAAAGTGTCAGAACCTACCAGAGATTCCATGGGAAGAAAATGCAGACTGGAACTAGAAGGAGCAAGATATCAGCAGAGATCAACCCCTGAGAAACTTGGAGCCCCGTGGAAAGGGTAGGTAGGGATTTTCCAGCAAGAGCCACCTACTAGTAGGGAGGACAACTTGTACAGCCCATTACAATATTAACTGATTCAATCATACAGGGTGTGACTGATTCTTACCCACAAGCACTACCTCAGAGATGAAACTGGGTATCCCAATATAATTCACACTGTTAAGAAGACCAAAGGGCTGGGGAAAGAGAAAGGATTTCAAAGATCTCCATCTTTCCCCCTCAACAGGAGAGAGGGAATCTGCTCACGCGCCTAATATGCCACTGCTACAGCCTACAGATAACTAGTAACTGAGAAAACCACGACACTAAGGATATCTATAACCAAGGTATCCATCCAGAACCTACACCCCCATCGAACTACCCACAAGCAAAGCCAAAGACTCTTACCCAACATATGCTACAGAAACAGCCATAAGAGTGACGGGGATTAAAAAAAAAGCTCCATCTAAACTAAAGAAAATTCAAAAACAAGAAGCAATAGCTGCTCCAGATGAAAAGGAATCAGTGCAAGAATTCTGGAAGTATGAAAATCAGAGCGAAGGGACATCCCCAAAGGAGCATACCAGCTTTCTAGCAATGGATCCCAACCAAAATGACAATATTGAAATGACAGATAAAGAATTCCAAATATGGATTGTAAAGAAGCTCTATGAAATCCAAGAGAAAACCAAATGAAAGGAACCAGAAAAACAATTCAGGAAATAAATGAAAAATTTACCAAAGAGATAGACATATTTAAAAAAAAAAAAGCAAATAGAACTTTTGGAAATGAAAAATTGACTTAAGGAAATAAAAAATACAGTGGAAAGCTTTAAGACTAAACTATACCAAGCAGAAGAAAGAATTTCAGAGCTTGAAGATAACTCTTTTGAATTAACCCAGTCAGTCAAAAATAAAGAATCAAGAAGAACAAAGTCTATAAGAAATATGGGATTATGTAAAACAGCCAAACATAAGAATCATACACATACTTGTGGGTGAAGAAGAACACAAGGTCTGGAAAAACTATCTGAGGGAATAATGGAGGAAAACAACTTTGGTCTTGCTAGAAATTTAGACATCCACATATAAGAAACTCAATGGACACCTGGAAGATTCATTGCAAAGAGGGAATCGGGAATCACCAAGACATATAGTCATCAGACTGGCCAAAGTCACTATGAAGGAGGAACTCCTACAAGCTATGAGGTGAAAACATCAAGTTAACTTAGAAAGGGAAACCCAGCAGGCTAACTGCAGACTTCTCAGTGGAGACCTTACAAGCCAGAAGGGACTAGGGCCCCATCTTTAGTCTTCTTAAACAGAACAACTGCCAGCCTAGAATTTTGTATCTTGCAAAACTAAGTGTCACATGTGAAGGAGAAATGAAAACTTTTCCAGACAAGCAAACACTAAGGCAATTTGTCACAACCAGACCTTCCCTGAAGGAAATGCTCAGAATTGTTTTATACATGGATCAGCACAATAAATAACCACCAGTATAAAACCACCCAAGAGTTAAAGCTCACAGTTCCTATAAAACAATAGCACAAGAGGGAAAACAAAGCAATAAGGTACTACCCAATATGATGAACAGAACAGAATAGCATTCCACATATCAATTCTATCACTCAAGATTAACAGTCTGTGCTTCACTCAGAAGACACGAGCTGGGAGGCAGGCACTCACTAAGGCAGGAGGAGGGCTGTTGGCCCGAGGCCTGACAGAGACTTAGCCCACAGAGATCAGCCCCATGTGTGTGACCCTGCACCCACCCACTCATCCACCTACCTACTCCCTGCGCTGCCTCCTCCCATCCTGAGCAGAGCCGCCAAGGATGATAAACACCCAGGACACATCTACCAGTGCCAGAGAGATTTGTTTGAAGATGTTAGATGGGTGCTACTCTGGTCACACATATCCAGCTGGACTCCCTTGGCCCTCAGGGACTCTCTATGCCTCTACAGGATATAGTATTTTGCCTTTGAGTAATTGCCTCCAGTTCTAGTGCTGTAGGTACATTATTCCAGGGCCTCTGTGGTGCTCCTAATGCCCCTCACCCACTGTCAAAAATCCCCTGTGGGTGAGGGCTGGCAGGGATCCTTCTCTCTCAGCTCTAATATATGAGGACAAGAAGCTCACTGTGACCCAGGACCTCCCTGTGAATGATAGAAAACCTCACATTGTCCACTTGCAGAATGAGGCCACCGAGGTGAACGTCTCTTCCTGGGATGCAGTCCTGTCCAGCCAGAGCCTGTTTATAGAAAGCCCAGATGGATTATTAGCTGATGGGAATGAAGGATTGTTAGCACTGCTAGAGTTTGCTGAAGAGAAGATGAAAGTGAACTACATCTTCATCTGCTTCAGAAAGGGCTGGGAAGACAGAGGTCTGCTCCTGAAGACCTTCAGCTTCTTAGGCTTTGAGATTATCCATCCAGGCCATCCATGTGTCCCCTCTTGGCCAGATGTGATGTTCATGGACCAGAACTTGTCCAATGAAGACTAATGGTCATGGAGGAAGCTTTGCCCAAGAGCCACAGTGGGAGAAGAAGTGAAGTTAGGCAGCTCTGGGACAGAAGAGAGGGTTCCTCACTGTCTAGGGAAGGACGCTGAGCGGCTCAGGGTGAGGGTTGCTTATTGTGTTCTCAGAGTTGACTCAGACACAGTTGGGGACACAGTTGGACACAAAAGACCTACTCTATATACAGTTGACTCATTGAAACTGCTTTCCATAAAAAAACAGTACAAACATATTATTCACATGTAATCACCAGTAATAAATGAAGATATTTATGAACTGGCATTAGAAGCTTTTTAAACTGCACTGTGTGATGTGCTCTATTTAGACTAGGGGAGGACATTGCCTAGATGGGGAGGGACCTACAAAAGACACAGTCTCTAGCATGATTAAGAAAAGGGAGGCTGGGTGCGGTGGCTCACGCCTGTAATCCTAGCACTCTGGGAGGCTGAGGCAGGCGGACAGCTCAAGGTCAGGAGTTTGAAACCAGCCTGAGCAAGAGCGAGACCCTGTCTCTACTATAAATAGAAAGAAATTAATTGGCCAACTAATATATATAGAAAAAATTAGCCAGGCATAGTGGCGCATGCCTATAGTCCCAGCTACTCAGGAGGCTGAGGCAGGAGGATCACTTGAGCCCAGGAGTTTGAGGTTGCTGTGAGCTAGGCTGATGCCACGGCACTCACTCTAGCCTGGGCAACAAAGCGAGACTCTGTCTCAAAAAAAAAAAAAAAAAAGAAAGAAAAGAAAAGAAAAGGGAAAGGGCTGCCTGCGGTGCTTCTTCCTCGTTTGCTCTTCTTTCCTTCTTGGCTTCCAATTACAATGTTAGACTTCATCATTGTGTCTCGCATGTCTCTCTTCTATATCTTCCATTCTTTTTTCTTTCTCCTGATCTGACTTCCAGTTCACTAATTCTATCTTTTATGTGTGTGTTTGATCTACTGGAAAGTCTAAGTTCTTAACTTTAGATAATAAACTTTTATTCTAGAATTTATACTTGATTCTTTTTTCATGGTTTGCAAATCTCTTATTTTCTTGAACATATTAATCATAATTATTTAAAATTCATTGCCAGCTAACTCTAATAACTGGATTAACTATAGGGCTATTATTTTTTTCTCTTGTTTTTCAGTCATGTAAATATATCTAGTAATTTTTTACTAAAAGTTAGGTATTTTGTGTTAAAACATTCTAGAGACTTTAGATGATGTTATCTTCCTCCCAAGATTATTCACCCTTTCTCCACGAAGCAAACAGAATGATGAATGATCATTTAAACCCAATGAGTGACCATGTGGAAATGAGATTATAGTTCCAATAAGGCTCCATGTACTTTGACTCACCCATGTCTGCCCTGGGTTTTCAACCAAGAGTCTGTATCACAAGAAGCAGAAGTCAATAAAGGAAGGCTGGGTGCAGTGGCTCACACCTTTAATAATCCCAGCACTTAGGGAAGCAGGAGGATCACCTGAGGCCAGGAGTCCAAGACCAGCCTGGGCAACATTGCAAGACCCAGTTTCTATACAAAATTTTAAAAATTAGCTGGTTGTGGTAGCATGTGCCTGTAAGTCTCAGCTACTCCCAAGGCTGAGGCAGGAATATCCCTTGAGCCCATGAGTTTGAGGTTGCAGTGAGCTATGATGGCACTGCACTCTAACCCAGGTAACAGAACAAGACCCTGTCTCAAAATAAATAAATAAATAAATAAATAAATTAAAAAAAAATAAGTCAATAGTCAATAAAGGAAATTTATTTAATGGCATAAATCCACAACTACAAACAAAATAGGAATTAACTGCTCATCTTTTTCCTAGAAGTTACTAGAAGAGGTGATCCAATAAAATAAGAGAAAAACAAAGGAAGAGGAAACCACACAATCCAGTAAGCAGGTGATCAAACCCAAGAGAGGTAAAGGAAATACCCAGAATGAAGGGAGAATCTAATATCACTGCTGCTTTCGAGGCCTCAAGAATAGTAAGTCCAGACAGAGCATGTTAGAAGGATCTAGGAAAGGATCCCTAAATAAAATTAACTGATTTGTTTGAACATTTTGAAAGGATATTTAGACTACTACTATATATCACAGATACAAGAAACTAAACAAACTTTTTAAAAGATAACTATTAAGTGCAAGGAAAACAGAAAGTTGTGTTAGAAAGGAAACCATTTTATGGTTCAGCAGTAAATAGTATTTACAATGTCAAAATAATAAAATTATTGAATAATTTGAATTGAATGTGTGTGGAAGGGATGGTGGTTTTAAAAAGTAGCTAAATTCTTACCTTCCACAGAGCCTAAAACTGAAAAATGAAGAAATGACTCCATAAACAAGTTATTTAAAGATTCAGAGATTGATATCAAAACATACTGCTACAAGCATTTGAAATACCTGCCTCTGGAAACTGGAATTGGGGAAAATCATTGTGAAAGTATCAATTAGTGGGAGGGCAGAATAATGACATTTTGAAATACACCAAGACTCAGAAAATTTACCTCCTAGACAATGTTTTGGAAAAAGTTATTTGACAACATACTCTAACAGTCAAGGCAGAAAACTAAGAAAGGAGGACATGAATCTAAGAAAACAATGATTTCAACCCAAAAGACCAGTAAGGGGAGATCCTAGGGTATCAGCTATATAGCAGGTGGAAAGTGGTCTAGACTATGTTATGCAGGCAAGAACATTTCCAGGGAAGAGAACTGAACTCTATGGAACAGTAGGATTGAAAGGATGGAAAATCTTTTTATTATAGTTAAGTTACATGATCTTTTGTCAACAAAAAAAGTCAGTAGGAGAACTAGAAACTATAGGAACAACAAAAACTGTGCAAGAAAGTCATGGTTGAAATATGAAGCAAAACTAAGATATGGCATGGTTTTAAGCAACTAACAGAATATAAATGATATATTTGATGCTATGAATAGAAACATTTGATAAGCATTGTCCTTTGAGAGTCCTAGTAATCATAATATTAGATCCATGAAAGGAAAATGTAATTCTTTTGCTTGTGAGTTGACACTTCAGTAACAATATTTATATAGTGATAATAATTTTAAATGCTAATTACTGGTTTTAAACACGTAAGGTAAATCTATGGACAAAAAAATGGAAGACTTAGTTTTGACTGTAGATTAGACTATGACTATTAACTATTGAAAATATAATAGAAAAAAAAAGACAATGGGAAGAAAAAATGGAGGAAAGAATAGGGGTACCAATATATTTAACCTATATAAAAGAGAGTACAATAATTGATTGATTAAAGTTGATGGAATAATAGTAACATGTAACAGTAACTTTTAATAATAAATATGTTACAAGTAACATATTTATTAATACCAAATTAACCAACAGAAAAACTACAACACAACCAGCAGAAACTGAGAGAGAGGATAAAGGTAAGTGAGACAAACGAGTAATTTAAAGTGAGCTAGTCAACTGATCTTATCTAGAGGTGAGTGTGGAGAACATTTTGATTGTCCAGTATCTGATTCTTCTTCCTATATTCAGTGAATATGCCTTGTGTGCTTTCTATCATCAATGTTGAAAAGGCCAATGAATGCTTGCTTTCCCAGCTTCCTTTGTAGCTAGGACATAGTATGTGGTCCAGGCTCAGCCTATCACTGCCTAGGAGCTAATGTCACAAAGAGGCAGAGACAGTGAAGAACCCATTCTGGCAGGGGTGGCAGAATGTCTAGAGGCAGCAGTGGCAGTGAGAACAATAGAGGCATCAAGTGATGGTGATAATGCAAATTGAGGCATCCAGGTTCAGCAGTGGCAGTGGTGGCAGCGTACCTTAACTGGACTGAGCTCTGTGTCATGATATTGCTACAGTCTGGCTACTAAGCTTCACTTTGCTCTTCTACACATTCAAAGACTAATTCTCTAAGCTTCTTGGCAATTCTGTGAGCTACTCAATGTCCTTTCAATAAATCCCTTTCCCATTTAAATTAGCTAGAGTCAGTTTCCTTTGTTTACAAGCAGGAACTCTGATTACACCATTAATAAATCAAGAAATAAAAGTATAAGCATACTACTTCTTGCACTTTGATATTTTAAAAAAGAAGTATAAGCATACTACTTGAAAAGAATCAGAAACTCAAAGGTCAATAGTAATTAGCATGTACAATTCCTTTAGCCTGTAATAAATCTTCGCTAATTCCACTTCCTTGCCTTTGTCTAGAAAATGCCTACTCATCCTCTGGTTCTCAATTTAAATATCATCTCCTCTCCCAAGCCTTTCTTGTCCCCTTGACATATGCATGTCAACTCATAGCACTCACTTATTTGCATTGTAATAAACTATTTCCTTGTTTTTATTGCCCAGTATAATAAAAGTCCTTAGCTGAAGGGATCATGCCATGTTGTACCATTATGTCTGGTACATAGTGGGTATGCTCAATATATATTAGTTAAATAAACAAAAATTATGAAGGTTTAATAAATTTTTTTTCTAAAGCACTTAACTTACAAAGGCAAAAACAGGGTGATAAAACATACCTTCAGTACTTGAATCCGTCTCGCTCCCTGAAGAAGATGATGAAGAAGAAGGAAACACACGATCATCTGAAGAACAAGATCTATGTCGGCATCGGTGATGTTCTTGGTTTCTCTTTTTCTCTCTCTTTTGTTTGTGTTTACCTTAGAGAGATATAAAATGGAACACATTTTCCCAAATATTAAAAATCATAGGAAAGAGAGACAAATATATTAATTTATAAAATGTACTTGAAATTATCCAAAAGGCCTTAAAGCAAGTGTAAACTCCTACCTTTGTATCTGCCAGCTCTGGCCTCTTCAGCACTTGTGTGTGTAGACTTCTTATCCATGTCTATAAAACTTGTCTGCCATGTCTATAATACCAAAATATTGACAAGTTATTAGAAAATTTAAAAATCAAAATGATGTTTCTTGGGACAAAGAAAATGGAAATGGGATCAACCTTAGCACTATTAACATTTTGGGCTGGATTATTCTTTGTTAAGGGCTTGCCTATACATTTTAGGATGTTTAGCCACATCTCTGGCCTCTACCCACTAGATGTCAATAGCACCCTCTAAGTGTGACAAACCATAATGGCTCCAGACACTGACAATTGTCCCTTGGAGGGCAATCACTGTTGAGAACAACCTCACTGATAACCACTGGACTAGAGTAGTAGTGATAGAGATGGAAAAAAGAGGATAAATTCAAGAATCAGAATGACCAGGAACTGCTGATGGATTGGATATGAGGAAAAAGAAGAAATAAAGGATGACTTATAGATTTTTAACATGAGCAACTGGGCAGAAAACCGTATCATTAACTGAGATATGCCAACACTAAGGAAGGAATATGTTTGGAATAATATTCCAATAGAACACAGAATAGAAAATCAAAAGGTTTTTCCTTCAAGGCATGCCTAAATAGGAATTTAGTATATAAACTATCCAAAAAATATGTCAGATATCTCATGTTGGCAAAGATGATCTAAATGGAGAAAAGGCACTGGAAGTATAGGTTTGGGAATCTTCAGCAGAATATTTAAAGCCATAAGACTGAATGACATCACAAAAGAAAAAAACACACAGTGCCAAATCCTCATCTTTCATAATTGACGTCAAAAGATAACGTCTAAGGTGGATAATGTCTAAATTAGGAAATATCAGTATAAACATATTATTTTAAAATATGTAAGTATACCAACAGAAAGAGCTAAAAGAATTGAAGGGAGCTGCCTGTGGCAAGTTAGATGGAATAGTGTGTACTTTTTGGTTGTCTAAGTAAATACTATTTTGACAAAATGTAAAGTAAATAAATCTCCCCCTTAAGAACATACAAAGGTAAATGGGGCTTCTCATCCAAGATGTCAGACTTCCTTCCTAAAGTCACATTAAAGCAAAAGGTGAAGGGGACAAAAGTTTAGGAAACTCCAGTTTGAAGGAAAAAAGAAAATCTCAGGATTAAGCTGTTAAAAGTACTAAAAAGCAACTGGTCCAATTAGAGTGGGTTGTAACCAAAATGTTGTCAAGAATTAACGTGAGAAGTATGACTACAGACCTTAAGAGAAATACAATCTAAGCACATTACTAGGTCTTGCCGTGTATAATATGTATAAAGTCAAAATAATACAAATATTCTTTTCAGGTTTTTAACTTTTAAATTCAATTTACAGAGGAAAACACTAAAGTGTTAATCACAGTTATAGAATAGAAAGTTTATCCAATTGTGATGCTATAAATGTAAAGGTACAACTGTCAGAAAATGAAAGGTGGAAAGAGAAAGAAAAGGTAGAGGGAAGTGCTAAAGGTATTAGGAGTGCTAATATCGTCCTATAAAGTCAAGAGACAGTGATAAAACTTGCTGGAGCAAGAAATATGTGTTTAAATATAATATATTGTTTAAGGTAATAAGAGTAAACAATAAAGGAAATAAAAACATTTTAAAACTATCAAACTGTGGAGGTGACTAGCAGGAATACTAGAGGCTGATATAAGTGAGATGAGTCCTCATCTAGCATAGCAGAAAGTCTGAGGATAATACAGAAATTTGATTAATTTAGAAAGAACAGTATGTGTATTTTATTGAGGGATGTAGCAGTAACCACCACCAACAAAAAAACCCCCACAAACACCTAAACATAAAAAAATGTCTAAAGTGTTTGTCTTTGGGGAGGTGGATCTAGAATGACAAGAAAGCAGGCAGAATGGAGATTGCTGGTTTTCATTATAAACTCTTACTTATCATTTGATCTTTTAATCACATATATGTATTATGTTGCTTAACATTTTAAAGCATGTTTTTTTAAATGAGTGAATTAGGAAGTGAGGAAACAGAGATAACAAATATATATTTTACTATGAAAGCAGAAAAATGGCATAGTGTTTAGAGGGATTATTGAGGTCAAGGGTGGGTTTTTAACATGAGATTCTAGACTACTGCTTTTTTTTCTATTTTACGTAGGCCAAGCACAGTGGCTTACACCTGTAATCCTAACACTTTGGGAGGCCATGGCAGGAGGGTTGCTTGAGGCCAGGAGTTCAAGACCAGACTGAGCAAGAGTAAGACCCAGTCTCCACAAAAGATAGAAAAATTAGCCAGGCGTGCTATACACACCTGTAGTCCGGCCTACTTGGGAGGCTGAGGCAGGAGAATCACTTAGCCAGGAGTTTGAGTTTGCAATGGTGACACCACTGCACTCCAGCTTGGATGGCAGAGTGAGACTCTGTCTCAAAATATTTTTTTAAATAAAATTTTTAAATTTATATACAGTAAAATTCACGTGTGTGAGTACAGTACTATGAGTTTTAACACATGCATAGATTCTTGTAACCACCAACAGGATACAGAACAAATCCTATATCCCAAGAATTCCCCCATGCTATCCCTTTGCAGTCAAACTGGCTCCCTAACTTTCATCCCTGGCAATCACTGATCTGTTCACTGTCCCTTTAGTTTTACCTTTCCAGAATGTCACATAAATGGATTTTGGTCAGTTTCACCCAAGTCATCAAATTACTTTTTAATGTTTGTTGGGTCAACAGTGATATCCACCCCCAACTCCTGCCCTAGAGCATGTATACTATAGGAATTACCTAGTACAATAAAAAACTGAATACAAAATAGAGTTAGGGCATAACTTCACCTCAAACTGTTATCATTTCTTCCTGCCTTTCAACTCCATATCCAGTCAAATACCAAGTCCTCCTGATTTGTTCTCACCAATACTGCTTGTAATTTCCCCTCATTCCCAATAATTCTTGGCATAATCTCCTACCTAAACTATACCACCTAACACATAATTAGTCTCACTGCTTTTTGTCACTTTAATTCAATTTTTGTAATGCTGCCAGATTTATCTTTTTAGAATTCCAATGGCTCTACACCACCTATAAGATAAAGGCCCTCCACATCTGGCTTAGTTCTGTCTTTTGAATCATAGTTCATGTTTCCAACATGTAAGTTTGGGAAGAAAAGTCATTAATCTCCTAAAATGGAGTATAAAATGTTGTGTGGATGTGAATTTTATTGCCAAAGCAAGGTCTACAGCTTTCATCAAATATTCAAAATGAGAAAATTATGTCCAGTGAATGTATCAACCTAATCCTTGACTCTATATTAAGAAGATACTATATCCTCCAACCCCCCTCAACAGTTCCCACTTCAGTACAGAGTGATCATTTCCTCTCCCTGGATTCAGATTTACAATTTTACAGTGATCTAGCCTAATCTTAACATTTTACAGATGAAAAAATAAGCCTAATATTTAACTGATTTGTCCAAAGTTACTCTTGTAGAATATGTTTTCTGTGCAACTGAGATGGCACTTATGTGCTATTTTATGGGTCTTTTTTATGAATAAATGTCATGTTTCTCCTTCAGGTCAGCAACTAAACCTCAGAGTTCTTGGAAACCCCAATTACCTTATATAAACTAGCTGCTCAAATGTTTGCTATAAACAGTGATGATAATGAGGTAGGCGAAGGGAGCTACCTTCGCCCTGTTAGCAGGGTACATTTTAAAGGAACATTTTGGAGATGCAAAATATTACTAAGCTCAGGGCTTAGATACTTGATAAAAATGAACACTCAAGGGTCTGTGTGAGGAAAGCTCTGAGAATAGGGTTCTCAGGCAGAAGCCAAACTTCTATAAACAGGGACATTTAAGACAGCATTCAGGAAAGAGAAAATTCCCCAGGAGAAGCAACTAAAAATGCCCAAGTATTTGGGAAAAAGAAAGGGTGGTAACAGGACCAAGTTTAAACTACACAATAAATTCAAATTTCAACTCTACCACATCCAAGCTATATTAACTTCTCTGCACCTCAAGATTCTCATTGTTGTAAAGATTAAATAAAATGCGTGTAAAGCGCTTAGGTCAGTGCCTTACTCTTCAGGCACTCTTGTTATTGGGAATAAGAGGAGGGATTACGAAGGGAGAAAAGGGGCACTGAGGGGGCTGGTCTTTGATAGAGATTTTTGTTAGAGGGTAAGATTTGCAAACAGAGGGTGTACTCCCAAAGAGAGTAGGGGGAAGAAGGGGTGGTGGAAGCAGTCACATTTTCACGGTTGTTTATCTGCAGGGGCCCATCGCGATGGCAGGAAGAGCTGAGCACAGACCAAGCACACACCCTCTAGAGTAGGAAAAGTCGACGGCCGCTAGAGGTTGGTGCTTATGATTTAAAAGGACACAATTTCTGAGGAAACTCTCAGCCTGGGAGCGGCCACATTAGCGGGGGCGGTGGAGGACAGTCCAGGGAGTGACCGAGAGGCTGGTGAGGGACATAGAGGGGCCTGAAGAAGAGCAAGGTGGGGGGGAAATGGTGGCACGGCCTCTACCGGCTTGCTCTCACGCTCTTTATACGCACAGCCTCGGCTGGTACAGTCACTTACTGGAAACTGCAGAGAAACAACCTTTTTTGCCGGGCTTCGCAGCCCGGCCCGAGGGTGCTGAGGAACCAGGGCGGCCTGCGCCGCTGAGCCCGACGCCCTGCAGCGCACTGACTCGCTGAAGGGGAGGGCAGAGCGTCCGCGCGCCGGCGGAACGGAAACGCCCGGCCTACGTCATAGTCGGGGGGGCTGGAGCAGAGACGGCTCTTCCGGTCTCGCGAGCTTCCTGGGGCGGCTGCGTGCGGCGGAGGAGAGGGGAGGCCGCCGGTGACAGCGCGGGGTCTGCGGCAGCGGCTTCTCTGTCCCGACCCTTAGCGAAGCCTTTTCACACACCTCGTGAAGAACTTTAAACCCTTCGGGCCGATTTCTGTAGTCGATTGTCCTCAAATAGCCAAGATTTTCCGAGATTTGTTTGGGGGGGTCCCATAGTTTTGTAGATTAATTTGCCCAGATTTAATACTACTACAATGTTGAGAATTCCCATCCAACAATCTCCATTAATTAAAGTCTTCTTCAGGTGAAGTCTTGCAATTTTCTTTTTCTTTTTACTACTCTTCCCATGTCCTCTCTAGACCCCCTTCTAATCTATGCTCCACAGAGTAATTAAAAAAAACAAAAAACACTTTAGTCAGATCATGCATCCCCCTGCCAAAATCATGTTAACTTTAATTACATAAACCATACAAACTTTAATTCACATAAACCACAAACTTCTCACCACGACCTCAGCACTACAGATTCTGAGTCCTGCCTTCCTCTAACCTCATCAACTACCACTCTTCCCTCTGCTGAACTCCTGCCACACCAGCCTCTTCTCCGTTCCTTGAACCAACTTATTTCAGCGCCCTCTGCCCAGCAATCCGATCTGTGCCACCAACTCTTCCCACAGTGGACTCATGTTTCAGATCTCAGCTTGATTCGGTCAGGTTCTCAGTTACAAACATCAGAATCCACTCTGCTTGAGAAAGAAAGGGACTTTATTAACAATATTATGTAGCTCACAGAATCTCCAGGAAAGCCAGAGGCCAAATGTGGATACCACCGTACCCAGGCACACTATACAGGGATCCCCAAGCTTTTTGGCACCAGGGACTGGTTTCATGGAAGACATTTTTCCATGGCCCGGGGGTGTGTGGGGTGTGTGGAGGATGAGGACTGCAGCACTAGAAGGTCTAGTGAACACCCATTGCTGCTGCCACCACTTTGCACAACTGCAACTTCCACAAACACTGGTGGTTGCCACCTGGGTAGCCAGAGTTGTGCACGTTTCCTTCTTCACCTTGCTCACTTTCTAGCTGAAATTTTGCATTGACTCTGCCTGCTCGGTGAGACCTGGGTCACATGCCTGGGCTGCAATGGGGGGTCAAGGAGGCAAGTTTTCTCGCAGGAAATTCCTCAGACATTATAAGGGTGTTGAAAAGTGCCAGGCATTCAGAAAGCACGTCACATGAACACTAAATATCATGTTGCCTCAGCATAAAGGCCTTCCCTGAGAACCCTAAGTACATTCTCCCACCTTGGCCCCATTATCCTTTCACTGTACTCTGTCATTTTCTTCAAGGCACTTACCACAACTTGTATTGTTACAGACTTAATTTGTTCAAATGCCTTATAAATTCCGGAGCCACAGAGTCTGGTGTCCCTGTAGAGCTTCAAATAAGTATATTTCAAGCAGCCAAAAATAATTTTAAAATATATTTATTTTAAACTTTAGTGTGGGTCTCTTGGAAGAAAAAAAAGCTTCAAAGAGGCTCCAATTCACAATTCCCAGCAGGTCCTGTAGTTTCTTATTGCCTCTTCTCTCCTTTTTAATGTTCCTGTATACTTACACGATCTGTTAGGCTTTTCTCCTTCCGCTTTTCCTCTAGGGCTCTCCTTTCAAAGGTATTTCTGACTATTTTCTTACTTTGCATTACAAGCATCCAGAACCTGTTTGAGAGATACATTTTCTTAGGGCACAGGGAAGAGAAGTTGAGAGGTAAAGTCTTTATTAGACAGAGGAAGCTGGGAACACTCACACTGATCATGTTTCTTTACCACTTGTGGCTTACAGAGTATAAATTTGAGGAGAATAGGGACAATATCGGTTCTACTTGCAAATTACACAGAATCTGACAAATATATTGTCCATTAATATTTGGTTTGGGGGACAAGCATGGTAGCTCATGCCTGTAATCCCAGCACTTTGGGAGGCTGAGGCAGGAGGATTGCTTGAGGTTAGGAGTTTAAAACCAGCCTGGGCAACATAGCAAGAGTCCATCTCTACAAAAAGATTTTTAAAAATTTTGTTCTCTGAGCATTGTTAATAAAAAAAACAATTAGGTGGGCGTGGTGTTGCACACCTGTGGTTCCAGATACTCAAGAGGCTGAGGTGGGAGCAACGTTCAAACTCAGGAGTTTGAGGTGAGGCTGCAGGAAGCTGTGATTGTGCCACTGCACCCTAGCCTGGGCAACAGAGAGCCTGTTCCTAAAATACGTAAATAAATAAGGCAAAGAAGTATATTGCACAGAGCAAGGACTCTTGGTGTAGTGAGGGTAGAGGATGGGAGTGGGCTGTGCAGATTAAGGGCTAGTTTGGGAGGCATTCTGGAAAAGGTGAGGCCAAAGAATCTTGAAGGGCAAGAATTTACCAGGTAAAGGAGGTGACGGTGGAGAGGAGTATTCCAAGTAGATGTGTAGCACAAGCTCAAATGTCAGACAGCTTGGCGTAGTATTGCTAAATGCAAAGTAGGAGAAATGTGAGGAGATGAGACTGGAGGGGCAGAAGTGGGCACGGAGGGCCTTGAAGGCCATGCCATGGTGGCTGGGCTTGATCCTATGGGCGATGGAGCCACAGTGTGGCTGGGATGAGGAGTCATACTCAGATTTTCATTTTGGAGTGACAACCAGGCGACAGTGTGGAGTTTGGATTTGAAAGAGGCAAAACTAAAAATAGGGATAACAACTGTGAGTTAAAAAATAACGTAAGCCTGAAACAGGACAGTAATATATAGTAGGAGTAAATTGTTATGTGGAGGCTAAAGTAACTCCATCTTGGATGCTACTCTGCCATGTTGACTTCTGATTAGTGAGTACCAGAAATAGATATCTAGTTTATCTAGTGTCCCTTATGTAAGAGCACGACTTACCATAAATCCTGCCCTTAAGCAAATTCCTACGCAATCCCTCCAAAGCACATATACCGTTTTTCAATAGTATGTAAGCCCTGGGTCTGGGGGTAACAGCCAGGAGATCCACCGTCTTGTGGTCACCCAAGTCACGCTTCTGTTTGTAATTTCCCCAATAAAACAAATTATACTGAAAAACTGGATTTATCTGCCTTGTTCTCTAGCTTCCTGTCTCCTTCTCCCTTTGGAGGTGACTTTGCATATTCGGCCTCTTCATGAAACAAGTAGGAATAATTTAAAGAAATTATTTGGGCCAGGTCTGGTGGCTCACCCAGCACTTTGGGAGATTGAGGTTGGAGGATCACTTGAGGCCAGGAGTTCAAGACTAGCCTGGGCAACACAGCAAGACCCAAAATTTCTACAAAAAAAAAATACGAAAATTGGCCAGGCATGGGGCCGCATACCTATAGTCTCAGTTACTTGGGAGGCTGGGGCAGGAGGACTACTTGAGCTCATGAGTTTGAGGTTACAGTGAGCTATGATCAGGCCATTGCACTACAGCCTGGGTAAGTGAAACCCTGTCTCTTTAAATAAAGAATGAAAGACAAGAAACCTGTAGGTCAAATTGGCTGTCCTGGGTAACTGGATGCAGAAGGTGAGGGAGGAATGCAGAACAGCGTGCAAGCTTTTGGCTTGGATGGTGATGTCATGAACCAAGGTAGAACGAGGGGAGTAATACAGGTTGGCAGTGGTGGGAGGGTGGGAAGATTTCCAGTCCAGTATGGTGAAGTGGACTTTATAGTACCTATAGGATTCCTAGTTTAGATGTTCAGGAGGTACTTGGATATAAGAGTCTGCAGCACCAGGAAAAAAGGCTAAGGTCAAGATGCAGTAGGAGGTGAGCGGCAGTTGCGGTTCAGATCGGTTCCCCTCAGAGCAGCTGCTGATGTAGCCAGTAAATGACCTTCGACATAACTATTTGCAAAACAAATGGGGAAGAACATTCAAGATAAAAGATAATTTATATCACAGGAAAGTTCTTGAAAAATGAAGCATCTGAATGAAGGACTAATTATGCAGAATTCAGCTTTTATGAATCTTATCTGAAGATATGTACAGGACACGTCCTAAGATTGACTTCTGCCTCAACAGAAATTGCATGAGCAGTACCTTATTGGAAACGATTTGCGTGTTTTAAGAACTGGTGTATCTAGAAGTTAAAACAATTATATGGGAATACCATAGAAAAATCACAATTGTGTGAATCCACTAAATAGATGAAAGACAAAAATCCTAAAAAGACACTACAGGAACTGATTCAAGATCTCAGCAGACCTATGACAAGTAAAGACACTGAATTAAGACACAAAGAAAAGCTTCAAATCTTTCGGCTGTATTGGATATGAAAGGTGGCAAGTCCAGATAAAAGTAAACGGAAGATATTAAAAGCCAAAAAAACAATGCCTACAAGTTGCCGGAAGCAAGCAGAGATGCTGAATAAATCAAAGAATGTTGAAGCACTGAAAATAACAGCCATTGGGAGCAATGTTCCAAATAGTAATCAGAATTTAAGTACTGGTATCATAACTAGCAAATGCAGACATTCTGAAAACATTGCTTCTTCTTTGGACTCTAACAAAAATTCACTATTCCTACAGAAAAGTAAAGTATTCCCTCAGAATTTAATAAAACCAGTAGAAGAAATTGTTAACTCAGAAATAAGATTGGAATATGTTGCCAAACAAGTTGTGTGTCCAAGTAAAATAATAGATTCTCCCAGTAAACTCTTTATACAAGAGGCAAAAGTTTCACAAAACACTTCTGAAAACCATTCTGAAAATCATTTTGAATATCAGGCAAATGTAACAAGATCCTTTTTTGAACATGAAGGGGCTTATAAACTAAACTCCATTTGTTCTCAACCTAGTATATTAAGTGATATAATTCAAATGCTAAAGTCTACAGGAACCAATACCTTGGATGATAAGAGAATTAACAAGATGGCTTCTCATTTAGAAACAAATTCCAATTCAGAGTCACACGATAAAAGGCAAAGTGATGACATTTTAAGTTCAGACTCAAATTTCATGACTGGTGAGAAAACACCTATCTTGGTGAATTTGATTAATTCCAACAACTGTGCTGCTGATGTTTTGAAAAATGAAGACTCTAGTAGAACCTATCCTTCCAGCATTTCAAACTGTGAACGTACAGACCTGAAGAGGCAGTCAACACCTGATGCTGATAACAACAGTCATTATCAAAAGAAGAGGATGTTTTCAGAAAACAAAGAAAATGTTAAGCGTATGAAAACCTCAGAGCAAATTAATGAAAATATTTGTGTAGCTCTGGAAAGGCAAACAGCATTGCTGGAACAGAAACACAAACACTACTGTTTCTAAAAAAGACCATTACAATTACACAGTTATATTCTATGAATGTGTGTTCACTTTATAAAAGGAAATCTTTTTGAAAGACTCATGCAGAACCAGCTTAAAAGGTCAGACATTTGATTCGACAGGAGATCTGTAGTATAAATTATAAACTATTTGATAATAAACTGAAAGAATTGAAGGAACGCATTGGGAATACACAGTGCAGGAATAAACATGAAGCAATAGCTGATGAACTCTTTGCAAAAATAGCAAAACTTCAAAGACGTATTAAAACAGTAATATTATCTCAAAGGAATTGTTTGAAACCAAACATGTTATCCAGTAATACAACCTGTGAGTAACAATGATGATGTTATGTTGATTTCTGTGGAAAGTCCTAATTTGACAACTCCAATTACATCAGATCCAACAGATGTTAGAAAAATTGTATCAGGAAATTCCAGCGATCCACCTAATGCTGAAACTGAAGTTACGGCTGTACAGAAGAAACCTGTTTCTGTAATTGATTTGACAAGAGAAGGCCTATCTACCTATAACACAGAACATCCAGTATCCACCCTGGAGTCACCTTCAAAAGCTGTTTTAAACTCAAAAGAGACAACCCTAGCCACACAAAATGCAGCCCAGGTTCTTGAGTCCTTTGAGCACCTGCCACCTCTCCCAGAACCACCACCACTACTACCTGAACTGGTGGACAAAATCTGAGACACACTTCCTCCCCAGAAGCCTGAGCTCAAAGTGAAATGGGTTTTGAGATCCAGGGGCATTGCCCTGACTTGGAACATCACCAAAATCAATCCCAAGTGTGCTCCTGAGGAAAGCTACCACCTCTTCCTGTGTCATGAGATCCCTAATAATAAGCTGATTTGGAAGAAAATCGGAGAAATTAAAGATTTACCACTCCCGATGGCATGTACTTTATCTCAATTTTTAGCTTCCAACAAATACTATTTTACTGTCCAATCAAAAGACATATTTGGGCGATATGGACCATTTTGTGATATAAAATCTATCCCTGGGTTTTCTGAAAATCTTACCTGAAGTCTTTAATAATTACATATTATACCACATGTTTTGTTTTTTTTTTTTATATTGGAGTCATTTGTTTACAATATTATACTATTTGTCATTTTTAAAGGCCAGTTCAGGGTTGTGAACCCTTTGTATAGGGACAGTCCTATATGTTGTAAATGGCTTACAGTTTCATGAATTTCTGATTTGTATTAAATATGTACTTACAATGGATATGTTATAAAAGCTACATTATCATGGACCCATATCACTAAGGTGTATTATGAACAATACCTTTGGTGACTATGGAGCTGCTGCTTATATGAGAAGCTGTAGGATACAAGCAGCCACTGTCTCCTGTGGACAGCCTTCCCACTTGTGGTCAGTTTAGCTACAGGAAAATTGCCTCTTTACTGAGGCCAGATCATCCCTGGGGTGCCTCTCCACCAATATTTTGTAAAAATACCTTCCCTTGGGCGCCTCTCTTCTTTTTCTTTATGTTTTGTTTTGTTTTTGTTTTTGTTTTTGTTTTTGCTATGTCATTCGGGAAAATAGTCTGGAGGTTTTCCCTAAATCTGTTTGTAGACTTAGATGAAATAAAATTTGTTAAACATTGAAAGAAAAAAAAAAGATGCAGTAGGAGGAGGAAGCAGCATGGGGTGACAATGAGGCTGTGGGGTACACTAGGAGCGGCTGCTGTTCCCAGGCTGGCATCTGGCCCTGTTGACATTCTCTTCCCTTCCCACCTCCCTTGGTACTTCTCTTACCTCTGACCATTCCTTCTCCAAGTGTTGTGCAGGCTCTTGTTCCTTCTGCCATAAAACATGTCGTTCCCAAGTGATTTCACCATCTGGGTTCCCTACGGTGCATCCATCAAACCTATATCTCCAGCTCAGAATTCTTATGGCGAACAGAGACTTGTGTCTCCAACCACTTTCTAAGAGAAAAGAGGTAGCCAGTAGCGTGGACTGATTGTCCAGGGACCTTTGGAAGGGTTTGTGCCTCGCTGTCCTGTTTACTTGTACTGAGGACTGGCACTGTGAACTGAATAAGGCTGTGACTACCTCTTGTTTCTCTGACAATAAACAATTCGGGGATCAGGACTCAGATTTCAGACCTGTAAATATGCATTAATAGGTACGCCCCCTCCCACCCTACTGTAATTCTTACATACCTTGCTCAAGAATATTGACTCCCTTTTTATGCTTAGCATATTATTTTCCTCAGGAACCAAAATTAGATCAAAATGGAAAGAAAATTTAAAATCTTATTGATATAGAATAAAAATAACTGTTCATATCATAAAAGAGGAAACATCATTTACATGGATCCACTTTTTTTAAAACAAAAATCACAACTCTTATTTTCTGAAAAAGGAGTGCTTTTTACTCTAGAATTCCTTGTTCTGTGATCACTTAATCATTATTTCAATGATGAAGGGACTCTGCACTCTTAAGGAAACCATGCCATGACACACTTTATATGCATAAACGTTGGTTAAGACACAAAACCAATATTTTGACAAATTCACTTGAAAGTGTTTTTCACATCAGCTACTTAACACTAGTTACAACAATATGATCTTCCACTCCCAAGAAACACAGAGAGTGACCTTGGACATGATTACGAACATTGACAACATGTGGAACCACCTGGGGCTGGCCTTGTGCTTCCCGAGTTTGTCTGAGGGGAAGTGTAGAGCAACAGCTGTGCCAGAGCTTTTTCTTGGAATTTAATCCTTTGGGATGATTCCTGCAATATGAGTCTTCAGAATCTTGAAAATTCACAGAAGAGATTAAGAAGGTTCCTATCCTTCCCAGAAGGGACAAATCGTGCTTCCTCTATAGGGCTAGCTGTTCAGAAATTGTAAGGTACATGGTCATCACCCAAGTGAGTTGCTCCACAGTGGCCCCTGGCCCTTGACACTTGTCCTGGCATGTTCGGGGACGCCTGCCTGCATGGGAGCACTGGTAAGTGGCATAACAATGCATAAGGGCTCAGGAAGACTAGGTATTTTTCTGTTAAGCTCAGGCTTACCAAGAGTCATAAGAACTCATCTCAACTTGTATATATACCCTTAGACCCTACAGACAGATGCATAAGAACATGATCATTTCTGTTCTTCACAAAGTACTTAGGACTCCAGTAAGAAACTTTTCAAGTTTACGTACATGCCCATTTTCATGCCAACTTATGAATTCAGAAGTTCTCAAACAATAGGAGATACTGTTTTTAGCCATCAGTTGTTTTTTTTTTTTTTTTTTTTTTTGAGACAGAGTCTCACTTTGTTGCCCAGGCTAGAGTGAGTGCCATGGTGTCCTAGCTCACAGCAACCTCAATCTCCTGGGCTCAAGCGATCCTACTGCCTCAACCTCCCGAGTAGCTGGGACTACAGGCATGCGCCACCATGCCCGGCTAATTTTTTTGTATATATATTTTTAGTTGGTCAATTAATTTCTTTCTATTTTTTAGTAGAGACAGGGTCTTGCTCTTGCTCAGGCTGGTTTCGAACTCCTGCCCTTGAGCAATCCACCCGTCTCGGCCTCCCAGAGTGCTAGCATTACAGGCGTGAGCCACCACGCCTGGCCAGCCATCAGTTTTAGATAGGAGGACTTTTGACATCCACAGGAAATTATAATGGTTTTCTCCTCAGGTTTTAAATTCCTTTTATCCATTTATGACATTTTCTCCATCATATGCTAAATTCTGGCCAACTTCACATGAATTTACTATTACCACCAAAATACCTTCAAACTATTTGTATACACACATATATGTATGTATATATATTTATTTGGTTGACTCTTACTGCTAATATTTGACCATTTTCAACCTTTGAAAATCGTTTTCTCATATGGTTGAACCTAATAAAATATGAACTTTAGCTGGCTGGCTATGTCTCCTTACATATTATTATGTAGTACTATCTGCTTTACTTAGTTTTTATGCAGCCTTGCAAAACTGTACTTGCAAACTGCTGGTGAATTTCATGAAAATATTTAAAGATGTAGTAATTTCCACAAATTAAGTATTTAACTAACGAAAAAAAATCTGGTCCAAACTGGGCATATTGTCTTCATAATTACATCTCTCACTACTCAATTGGAACAGCTTACCTTCTAAAAAGATGGCTTTTGCAGGTTTAAGGTCAGGTCTAGAAGCAATAGGCCAAACAAGAAAATACCACAGCATTTTCCATTGGGAATTCTCTACCCCTAAGTCTGCAATAACATCAGTATTATAGAGTGCCTGAGCTGTGCTAAGCACCAGTAAAAAAGATAGGCTTCAGACCTTGCTTTCAGGAAACTTATCATCTTTCACGAGATATAAAAATATAAATAACAAGAGGATACTCTAAGAGTTTTAAGTTTCAAAGTGGGACAGAATAAAATGTAAAAAGAAGATGGCACTTCAGAAGCTTCAAACTGACGTCAAACATTAAGGGCAAAAGCCAATGATGAGTGTGCACTGAGTCTAAATCCAGATCAACATGACCATCCAATGTGTCCTTCCCCATGGTTCTGGACCAAAGAAGTCCTTTTATCACCCCAGGAACAGTCACTAGAGATCCTCCAGGTCAGTTAAATCCACAGCCACTTTCAAGAACAGGGTGTCGTCTTTAATGTAGGTGTTCTTGGGATTCTCCAAAACGGAATGAGCCACAAATCGGGGACAGCCGGATGCAATGTTCATCTCCCCATCGGGTCTTTTAAAGCTGCTGCTATTGGGGTCAGCTTTGAAGGTCTCCATGATATGGTTCTTTTTGCCGCTCTGGTCCAAAAGCATCAGAGTCACCCTCTGTCTGAACGGCCACTGCAACAGTGAGTCAAACTCTCCTCGCATCACCACAAAGTATAGGGACAGGTGCGTCCCCTTCCCAGAGCCGTCCCCATTCAGGTAAGCTCTAGCACAGAGCCGGTAGCCGCAGCGGCTGGTATAGAAGGACTGGCTGAAGATGGACACGATGTGCCCGTCCACCGCCTCCCTCTTCTTCATCTTGTAATCTGTCACCTTCCAGATGAGCTTTCCGTTATAGCAGGCACCCTCTAGCAGCTTAAATCGCTCTTCATTTTTATTCAGCTGTGCTTTATGAATATTAATGTGTGCATCATGTTTGTTAGTCTCTCCTTCTAAAACAACTGCAAAGAAAGAAAAAAAAAAAGATTCCATAGGCTGGAAAGTTGTCTTTAGAATTTGCCCAAAGTGGAATTTTATAACCTGAAGAGAACCAACAAAATTTTGACACCTTAAGGATGAACTGAAATCAATGTCCACAAATGGGCCATTTATACTTATTAACTCAGGGGATATCATGTCTTAGTAAATGGCACCAAGAAAACCCGAATGTGCACTCTTTAAACTGAAGCTCACTGAAATGTAGAGAGGAAACTGGGCATTTACCACTGTGAAGTGGCATGGTGAGCCCCACGCTTTTCTAAGTAGGATGCTTTTAAACAGCCAAACCCTTTTATATTTTTCCATACCTAAAATAATGACCCTACCATTATCTCTGCCTTAGCTCTCCCATTATTTTCCATTTTCCTTAAAAATGATCACTCCCTGTTCTTGGAATTTCCTGGCCCATTTCCACCCCTTGCCTGTTTCTGGCCATCCCACCCCCACCCAGCTCGGGGCTCTCCCTCATTTTTGCCTGAGTGGCCAGAATCTCACGCTGCTCTTTCTTTCACAAATAACAGACTCAGATTCAACCATTGTTTATCCTGGACAGATGTGACTCTGTTTGGCCAGACATTCAGTTGTTTCACTAGCACAAGCAGAAAAACAAGTCACCAAAAGAGAAGTAAAATATTAGACATACCTAATCTTTGATCATTGTTTTCTAGCAGGGTAATTTTCTGTTTCACTGTATCAATTGCTTCGGTCAAAGACCTCAGGTCAAATTTATTTTGTTGCTGGTTAACCATTTGTAATAACTGACGGACTTGAGCTTCTAGCCAAGCGGACTTGTCAATGTGACTGGCAAGAACCTTTCATTACAAAATGGATCATACCATTAAAAAAAATTAGTTAATATTTTCATAATCTGTTGAGATTAAATTTTTTCAACTCAAACATTTCACATTGAATCAATTAATGACATGAAAAAAATGCAAGTCCAGAAGAGAAAATTCAATGAGGATGACAGAGAGGAGTCACCTAATTATCTTCCTCTTATTCTCCTATGGCAGCCCCTGTTCTAAATCTTTGAACTTCTCTTTATCTAATTTTGGCTCCTCCCTCAATTTCTCTCTGCTTGGTTCTCTAACCTGTCTTATACGTATCTATTTCCATGTTGTCTCTCCTCTGGCCTCATCACTTTCTTCTCTTTTTAAAAGCTACTCTCCTGATTCACTCCTCCTCTGCTAGAAGGCAGGAAATGGGCTAGAAAAGGCCACGTGTCCTGCCCCAAGCACTGCAGGTGGCACAGAAGGCCCTGACTAAAGCTGAAACGTTCAATTTCTCTCTCAGGTGGAAGAGATTAAGGAAAACTACTCCACACTTGCCCTACGTGCCTTGATTCTGACTGGTCAGTCTTTGTATTAGGAAGAGGTCAGAACTGAGATACATGATACATTTTTTTTCTGGACATGCCCATACCTCCACATATGCACACACATATACATACATATATGTATATACAGATGGCCCCATCTCACAATAATTCAAATGACAATTTTTTTATTTTAAGATAGTGCCGAAGAGATAGGCAATTCGGTAGAAACCATACTTTGAGTACCCATACAGCCATTTTGTTTTTTTCTTTCAGTACAGTATTCAACAAATTACATGAGATATTCAACACTTTGTTATAAAATAGGCTTTGAGTTAGGTAATTTTGCCCAACTGTAGGCTAATGTAAGTGTTCTGAGAATGTATAAGGTAGGCTAGACTAACCTGTGATGTTTGGCAGGTTAGGTGTATTAAATCCATTTTTGACTCAGGATATTTTCAACTTAACAATGGGTTTATTAGGACATAATTTCATTTTAGATCAAGGAGCATCTGTACATACAAATATACATATACATTATACATATACATACATAGACATGACATGTATGTGTGTATAATACACATGTGTATACTTATATATACACACGTATATAATTTCCACACATATATATACACACAAATATAATGTGCTGACACATTACATATACTCATATATATATACACACATATATTAATCTATATAAAATGTGCTATATAATTGTATAATGTATAATTTCCAAGTACAAAAATTATATAGCCTAGATATTCTGGAATAAACCAAATTTCAAATATATTGCCCATACCATGTCTTGAAATCATTTTACTGTAAATTTTATAATCATTATAAAGACATTATTCCTTGGGAATTTATTTATGATTATTTAACATTCATAATTTACAAAGCAAGCCTTTGCTATATTTTAGTGATGTTTAAAACCTTTTCTTCCCAAGGGAATTAACAGTTTCACTTTGTTGACTGCAAAATACAGAACCACAAATGCTCTCGATGAATCTGAAACCAAGTGTTTATTACTGGCCCAACATTAATTAAAACTACAATTGCCATAAATTATATAAAAGTACTGTATCACTGTTAAATTTACTGACATTGCTAAATCCAGTGGGGTTATGTCACAGAAGACCTTAATTCTTAGGAAATACACACTGAAGTATGTAAAGGGTCACAAAACATGCAGTGTGCTCTCAAACGTGCACACACAACACAGGTTGGGAGGAGAGGAGCGGAGGAACAAATGGAACAAGATGCTGACAATGTGTGAATATGGGTGCCTCTTTGCACCATCTTATTCTTGCAGCTTTTCTGTGTATTTGAGACTCTCACTGCCAAATGAAAGACAAATCTTGGTTTTGAATGGAAAGGCCATTTCTCACCTGGATGTTTGAGAGGAAGCTTCCATTTTTGCCAAACAACTGTGTAAACTGCTTGAACTCCTTTTCGAATTTCTTTACAGTTTCTGTTAGCTGCTGGATTTTACTTTCTTTCTGTTCTAGGCTCTTATATAAGTCAGAAATCTAATAACAGGAAGGAGGAAAATAAGATTATTGAAACGCACGCATATAATTATGTTAAAATAGTACTTGTGGGTAAGATATTGTTTCTAGGGAAAAAAAATACGCATACGTAGCTCCAGGAAAACATTTATAGGTAGACTCCTATACAACTCTAGAAAAATATTTGCAAGTGGTTCCAAAAAACCAGATCCACAGAATTTCTCACCAGACTTTTCTAACCTAACCCACTAGTGATGGTTCATCTAATGACAGTGACATCACTTGATGGAATTTACTGAACTAGTCCTGTTCACTCATTCAGTATGCACTTATGAAACAACCACAGAAGCTGGGCATGGTGGCACGCACCTGCAGTCCCAGTACTTGGGAGGCAGGAGGATCACACGAGCCCAGGAATTTGAGTCCAGCCTGGGTAACATAGTGAGACCCTGTCTCTTAAAAAATAAAGACAACAGAAAACAACCATAGAGTACTGATCATCGTACCACATTAAATGTGATATGCTCTGTATCAACAGTAATAATAGTAGACATCTGCTTAATGTCTATCATACCATATGATCACACCCATTCATAGCTCTTTTAATCCCCAAAGAACCGTATGAGTTAGGTATGAATACTAGTTCCACTTTTCAGAGGAGGAAACAGAGGTAGAGAGTTTAACTAACCTGTCCGGCATACAAGCTAGCAAGTGGTAGGCAAAACATGTGGGTAGCACGTTTACTCAGAATTTGTAATCTATTTGAGGAAACAACCAGAAACCTAAAAAATGATCCTGAACATCTTATTCTCATATCCATCAATTCAATCAGCAACAACTGCCAACTTTAACTTCTAACAGTAATATTGCAGACAAAAAAACTTTTACATCCATTTCTCATTTCATCTCATCTAGTTTCGACCTTCATTATTTCTCACCTGGGCTGCTAAAGGAGCTTCCTAACTGGTCCTACACTATCTCTTCTACCCTCAACACACAACAGAACAACAGAAGTTCCATGGGGGCTGGGACTGGCATGGGTCTGTAACAGTCCACTGTAACTCCAGCCACTGGACTGGTACCTACCTGGCACCAGTAGGTGCTCGATTTGTTGAATGAATGAATGGTATGAATGCTCTCCCTGTCTGTAGTTTTGTTCTCCAATTTGTACTCCATACCATGACCAGAATAACATTAACAGATAAACCTGGGCCGTGCACAGTGGCTCACGCCTATAATCCTGGCATTTTAGGAGGCTGAAACAGGAGGATTGCTTGAGGTCAAGAGTTCAAAACCAGCCCGAGTGAGATGCCATCTCTACAAAAAATAGAAAAATTATCCAGGCGTGGTGGCACGCACCTGTAGTCCCAGCTACTTATGGGGCTGAGGCAGGGAGATCGCGTGAGCCTAGGAGTTTGAGGTTGCAGTGAGCTATTATGATGCCACTGCACTCTAGCCCAGGTGACAGAGTGAGACTCTGTCTCAAAAAAAAAGGTAAATCTGGTCTTGAGCCTCCTCTACTTAAATGTCTCTATCACTTTCTTTACAGGCCCTACATGATCTGTCCTTGGCTGCCTTTTCAGCCTCATACCCATTCACATCTTGTGTGCTCTGCCCAGCAAGACTACACAGATCCTAGGCACTGCTCTCTCAGACATTTCTCTCTTCATCTAGAAAATACCACTTTTTAAGCCTCCACTGAAGGGTACATCCTCTCAGAAATACGTCCTATCCATCCAGACCACCTCTCCAGCTCCATGAGACTCTGTCCATACTCTAGTGCATAACTATCCTTATCACTCTTATAACTTGCTTTTTTTCTTGTCGTTTTGGCCTTTCTTTGTTTTTCCTCCACTAACTTGTTTCTTTTTTATTCTTTCTTTCTTTTTTTCTTTTAAGACAGAGTCTCACTTTGTTGCCCAGGCTAGCGTGAGTGCCGTGGTGTCAGCCTAGCTCACAGCAACCTCAAACTCCTGGGCTCAAGCGATCCTCCTGCCTCAGCCTCCTGAGTAGCTGGGACTACAGGCACGTGCCACGATGCCCGGCTAATTTTTCTATATATTTTTAGTTGGCCAATTAATTTCTTTCTATTTTTAGTAGAGACGGGGTCTTGCTTTTGCTCAGGCTGGTTTCAAACTCCTGACCTTGAGCGATCCACCCGCCTCGGCCTCCCAGAGTGCTAGGATTACAGGTGTGAGCCACCGCGCCTAGCCTACTAAATTGTTTCTTGAGACTATGTCTCCCTTATTTCTTTATCCCCCGAGCCTAGTGCCGTGCCTGACCCACAGAGGGCTCCTGATACACGTTTTATGAATGAATTCACAAACGGCTTAAACAAACCTTTGCTCTCTGGCTCCGGAATCCTCTCTGTAGACTCCTAGAACTGATTTCTACCTACCCACCTGACCAAAAGCAAACTCAGCGTCTCCTCCCCCTACCCTCATCTCTAACCTGCTCCTGTTCTTGTAGTGGCCATCCCAGTTAATAACATCACCATGTTGCCTGCCTTCCCAGCTGACAACGTGTCATTCAACCTCAGAATGTCTCCTGATGCCCTCTCTCCAGCCCACTGCCAAGGCCTCGGTTCAGCCTTCACTTTCACCTACAGCATCCTGTTTCCACCTAATACTGAAATGTTTATTATGAGTCAGGCACGGTGCTAAGAGCCTAAATATATTATCTCATTTTACCCTCACTACAACCCCATTTACAAATCAGGAAGCTGGGGGGAAGTAGCTCACGCAAACTCATGTGGTTAGTTAGCATGCAGCTGGGCTGCAAACACAGGCACCCTGGCTCTAGAGTCTTCAACTCTTACTAAGCACTGTGTTATTAGCAGCTATTTCACCTTTAAAAACCAAACAAGTAGCTAGCAGAGTGTTTTCCAATTAGAAAGCCTCCATCAGCTCCCTGTTACTGACAAACATTAGTCCGAACCTCTGGCCCTTAAAACCTTTCTGAAACAAGGCAAGTATAAATGAAAAAAATAATAATAATTGAATGCACAGTGTCCAAAACTTAGTTTCCATGGAAGGCCACTGCCATCTGGATCCAACACACCAGTCTCCAGCTATTGCCTGTCTCACACTTGGAAGTTCACTAACCCTAAAATCCCATTTCCTGGATTCATCAGCATCTGTCATGCCTCTCTTCCTTGGCACAAGCTCTCCCCTTCTGTACGTCCTCGTTCCACAACTTTTTTTTTTTTTTGAGACAGAGTCTCACTTTGTTGCCCAGGCTAGAGTGAGTGCCATGGCATCAGCCTAGCTCATAGCAACCTCAAACTCCCGGGCTCAAGAAATCCTCCTGCCTCAGCCTCCTGAGTAGCTGGGACTACAGGCATGCGCCACCATGCCTGGCTAATTTTTTGTATATATAATTTTAGTTGGTCAATTAATTTCTTTCTATTTTTAGTAGAGAGGGGGGTCTCGCTCTTGCTCAGGCTGGTTTTGAACTCCTGACCTTGAGCAATCTGCCCGCCTCGGCCTCCCAGAGTGCTAGGGTTACAGGTGTGAGCCACCACGCCTGGCTGTTCCACAACATTTTAACTGATAAAACTTTCTCCCTTCAAGATGCAGCTTGGATGTCCTTCCTTGCAAAGTCTCCCCCAACTCCCCCAGAACAAACTGCTGCAGCCTCTGTACCCCAGGTTGAGTTATGGCATGTGCTATGAGGCATGGCAACTCACCTGTTTCCATTTTTGTGAGTTTTTCAAGGGTAAAGGCTATGTCTTCCTTGACTCAGTGTCCCTAGCAACAAACATTGTACCTGACATAGGGTAGATATTTGCTGAATGAATGGATGAATGAGACAACCGTTACAGAAAGAACTTGGGAATGGCTACTAGGTAGCATGCCTTCTTCCAAAGCTACCACTTAATCGGTCTAATTTTCTTAGGATCTGACCCTAAAATTCACATACCTACTTTAATATGGATCAGACATCATAAAATAATTCACAGTAGTAAAATTCAGCTCCTTCTCTGAAGATGGTTTTCTTCCCTATGTGGGCTTGAAAAATCTTACCTTCTGAGATGTTCTAGCAAAACAATTCACTTTTATAATAACTGCTCAATAAAATCAGCATTTATTTAGGTTACTACGTATGCCACAGGCACTAGGGCAGGCATTTGCACATATAATTTCACTTGATAATCACAACTCAGTGACATAAGTATGTATGTACCTATTTACCAGGTTGCAAAGCTTCTCAAGGACAGGAGTTTAGACTTACTCCAAAATTTATAAAATCCATAGTGCCTAGAACAGGTAGTCAACAGTTGTTTCATGGTAATATTAATTTAGTTTAAAAACATCAAACACCTACTAGGTGCCAGACATTAACCAGGGTGTGTGGACACGCTGTTGACAGGCAGTCATGGTGCACCGTGAGGAGCACTAGACTTAGGATCAGAGGACTTGAGTTTGAGATTGAATTCTGCCACTTACAAGTTAAAACACATCAACATTTCTTTGAGCTTAGTTACTTCATTTGTTGAATGAGGGGACAGGACCCAAAGATTTCAAAGGCACCTTCCAATTCTAATGTTCTACAATCCTAGGAGCCCGTTGGCCACTTAGTAGAAAAATACTTACCTCCTGTTGACTTATATTGAAACAAAGGAGAACAGAAAAATACCAGGACGGAGCAGGCAAATCCCAGGAATTCCGTTCCCTCCCTTATGTTATATTTAAACTCTTGAACATTTATTTACCTGTTCTTCTAACTGGATGTTCTTTTCTAAAACCAAAAGCATGTGGTCTCTCAAGGCGGAATGCTCGTGCTCCTGCAGGCTCGCCCGCTTATCCTTTGATAGGAAGAGAAAAATAAGTCGCTTGTTGAGACGCTCGGAAAATGAGAGGACATAGGATATTCTGCTAAAGCAGAGTCTTAACAACTTTGCTTCATTTAATAAACATGCACCTGTTTCTACATAGGTTGCAGGAAAAATGACTCCACTGAGTCCCCTTTCCAGCTTTAGGAATCTATAGCACCTGTGAGAGCATCTTAACCTTAACAGAGAAAGAGAGTCAGGCCACTGTTAAAATTCTCAGGGCTGATTTCCTCCCTTGCTCTGGGAGTATATGACTGCGGGTTAAGTGCCATTATTTTATTTTATTTTATTTTTTGAGTCAGAATCTCACTCTGTTGCTTGGGCTAGAGTGCCGTGGCGTGTCAGCCTAGCTCACAGCAACCTCAAACTCCTGGGCTCAAGCGATCCTGCTGCCTCAGCCTCCCGAGTAGCTGGGACTACAGGCATGCACCACCATGCCCAGCTAATTTTTTCTATATATATATTAGTTGGCCAATTAATTTCTATTTATAGTAGAGGCGGGGTCTCACTCTTGCTCAGGCTGGTTTTGAACTCCTGACCTCGAGCAATCCGCCCACCTCGGCCTCCCAGAGTGTTAGGATTACAGGCGTGAGCCACCGCGCCTGGCCCAAATAGGTTTTTTTTAATAAAAGGAATATATGCTTACGTCCAACAATATGACAAGATGTAGAATGAAAAGTAAAAGGCCCCTTTTCTCCATCTCCATACCCACTTCTTGCCAGCATCTCAGCTAAGATATACACACATTTTTAACACCAGTTAGAATGTCCTGCATTTAATGTTTTTTTATATACCTCATTCTTTTTTTTTTTTTCTTTTTTTTTTTTTTTGAGACAGAGTCTCACTTTATTACCCAGGCTAGAGTGAGTGCCGTGGCGTCAGCCTAGCTCACAGCAACCTCAAACTCCTGGGCTCAAGCAATCCTGCTGCCTCAGCCTCCCGAGTAGCTGGGACTACAGGCATGTGCCACCATGCCCGGCTAATTTTTTCTATATATATTAGTTGGCCAATTAATTTCTTTCTATTTATAGTAGAGATGGGGTCTCGCTCTTGCTCAGGCTGGTCTCGAACTCCTGAGCTCAAATGATCCGCCCACCTAGGCCTCCCAGAGAGCTAGGATTACAGGCTTGAGCCACCATGCCCGGCCACCTCATTCTTTTTATTAGATGCATAGTATTCCAAAATATGAATATATAATTACATAGCTGGTATTTTAATGATGGTCTTATTAGGTGGTTTTTAGTTTTTGGTGGTTTTTTTTTTTTTTTGCTATACAAGCAATACTATAATAAACATCTGTGTGTGTGTTTGTGTATGTATGTAATCATTGTATACTTATGAAAGGATATCTGTGACATAAATCCTAACAGTAGAATTGCAGGGTCAATGCGTGGGCTCATGTTTTTATTTTCATAAATATAACCAAATTGTCCTCAAAAAGTTGGATATAATAGATGTTTTACTCTTTGTCAATTTGATAGTGAAATTTTATTTCTTGTTATAATTTACATTTATTTAGGAGTAAAACTGAGCATCTTTTCCTATATCAGCCAAATGAATTTTTTTCTGGAACTGCCCATATACTGCATTGCAGTGCCTATTTTTGTATTAAGTCAAATAAGTTATTCACATGTAAAAGTATGTTGTATTACATATTAAGGAAAATGGCCCTTTCTTTGTCTGGTCATATGTTACAAATCCCCCCTGCCCCCCCAGTTTGTGGTTTGCCATTTGACTTTATTGATGTATTTTTAAAAATCATGTACTTGTTTTTAATATTTATGATTAAACTTACCAAAATTATGTGGCTTCTGGTTTTGTGTTAGCCATCTAAAAAAGGGCTTCTTTATTTTAATAATAAAAAATTCACTGTTTCTTTTAGTATTTTCATGACTTTTAAAATAAATTTTTTATTTTGGAGTAACTTTAGGTTTACAGAAAATATGGGATAATAATACAGAACATAGTATTTTAGGGCCTAAACTTTGATCCATCTGAAATCTGTTAGAAAGACTAAAGTAGAGATCAAACTTCATTTTTATTTTATATAATTCACTGAATGATTATTTTAAAAGTATTAAAAAGGTAATAAGAACATTTTAAAACATGATTTAAGTCAATTTTGTTTTAAAATACTTGATGATATACAGAGGTACCACAAAACCAGGGTTTGTAATTGTGGGAGGAGTGATTTCAGAAAGTTCTAAAACTTTCTGAAGTTTTAGTGGAGGCAATGGAGTCACAATTAGAAATAAAATATTGTGATGGTTAATTTTATGTATCAATCCGGCTATGCCACGCTGCCCAGTTGTTTGGTCAAAACTAGTCTAGATGTTGCTGTTAAGGTTTAGATATGACTAACAATCAGTCTGAATAAAGCAGATTACCCGCCATAATGTGGGTGGGCCTCATCCAATCAGTTGAAGGACATAAGAGCAAAAACTAAGGTTTCCTGAAGAAGCAGCACTTCTCAAGACTAACATAGAAACTCCAGCCTGCATTTCCAGATTGCTGGCCTGTCCTTACAGATTTTGGATTTGCTCGTTCTCACAATTACGTGAGTCAATTCCTTAAAATCAATCTCTCTCTCTCTCTCTCTCCATATATATATATATACACATACATACACATATGTATACACTATTGGTTCTTTTTCTCTGGAAAGCCCTAATACAATTGCAGTCTTTTAAAAAATTCTCAGAATTATATGTCCTTCTGCATCCTGCATGATATCCAAGAGTAAAATGATTTGCCAAGTGGCTGATACGACAGAACGTGGAGCCAGAAACAGAAAGGAGAAGGGCATCCCATACCTTTACGGTACAGCCATAGTGCTGGAAAGGACAGTCTTGTTCGGCTTCAGGACATACAGCAAGGTGTTCCTCCACCTAGGAAACGGACAGCCTCAAGCTCTAGAAGCTCATCACCTATACCCCAGCTGCCGGGTATCGCTGCACCAAGCGGGGGCCCAGGGGGGTGGGGGGGTTGGGAAGAAGGGAGGGGCCAGCAGAGGGAGAAATGCCTGGAGAGGGAGAGCCATGGTGCAAACTCAGAAAGCTCACAGGGACAAGGGGAGGGAAGACAGAGACACTGTTATCACCGGTGTCATTTCAGCCTTGAGCTCTTGCCTATGGGATTTTATCACACACAGGCCATGGTGATTACTAAAACCTTATCTGACATGTTAATAAAATCTACAGAGAGCATTATTTACAGTTACCTCCATTCTTGGAATAATCTGTAAACACTTGTTGGGACAAGATACCGGGTACGCAGGACACAAGTTTTCCTCGTGATTCTGAAACAGAGAAAGTGGGATAAAACAAAGCCAAAGGTTCTCATTTACAGGCTCACAGCGACTACACTTACGTCTCTTTGGGGATGTATGTCATGTGACTTACTCTCTACGGCAAGTCATGGCCTAGTTCTAAAAAGGACTGAACACTCTGGGAGGCCGAGGCGGGGTGGATTGCTCGAGGTCAGGAGTTCAAAACCAGCCTGAGCAAGAGCGAGACCCCGTCTCTACTATAAATAGAAAGAAATTAATTGGCCAACTAACATATATAGAAAAAAACCAGCCGGGCATGGTGGTGCATGCCTGTAGTCCCAGCTACTCGGGAGGCTGAGGCAGGAGGATCGCCTGAGCCCAGGAGTTTGAGGTTGCTGTGAGCTAAACTGACACCACAGCACTCACTCTAGCCTAGGCAACAGAGTGAGACTCTGTCTCAAAATAAATAAATAAATAAAAAGTATTGAAGATGTCTGTTTTCTTGGTATAAATGAATTCAATTTAAAAGATTGAATTTTCTAATTATTACAAAAGAAGATCAGAGAGCATAGGACTCAAAGAAGGCAGATTGGGGAATCACTGCCATGGCTCCTTTGGCTCATGCAAGAGGTAGCCACGCTCTCTTTCCATGCCTCCGTCCCGTCTCTCCAGGCAGATCACAGAATCAGGAGGGCAGGCTTTGTCACCGCCTCCCTGACACCCAGCACCTGGCATCGCTCCTTCCATCACCGCACACAGCAGGTGCTCACGTCGCATTTTTGCCAGTGGTACATGGAGTTCTGCCAGCAGAAAGGTTTTAAGGTTTTCGCAGAACTTCCCTCAGATAAACTAATTCTTTAGACCTGATTCTGTACAAAAATAAACGCAGAAAGGTTCTGCTGGTATCCTACACCTGATTCACTGTGACCACTCAGGCAGAATTTAGCCTCATGAAGACGATTGTTGTGTGTGTGTGTATATATATATGTGTGTATTTTGGGTTTTTTTGTGTTTTTTTGTGTTTTTTTTTTTTTTTTTACCTGTAGATTGATGACTACCACATCCTTTTTACAATAAAGACATTTTTCCTCTCGGAACGGACAGTACCCGCTCAAATGCTCTTTCAGATCTTTCCGCAGGACTGGCTCCCGACAGTCCTCGTTAGAGCACTGCACAGCTTGAAATGAGCACTGCTGAAGGTGGTCCTGCAACAGACAGGGGCGGCGGGAGGGAGGATGAGCAGGGGGCCACGGGGTGGGGGGGCAGCCTCTCAGGGGAGGAGAGGGTGTGGGGAGGGCTGCTCGGACTGGAGACCCCACGTGGAGGCCAGCCTTGTCTGGAAGGAATCAGGAGGACAGGGATGATGGGGAAAGAGGTGTATGCCACGTTTGTTTTAGATGATCCAGCCACATACTCTTAGTCTCAGGTTAGCTCCTGAATATTTTCCTTAGTTTGCTGGCCCTTCAAGCATGTTTTTATTTCTTCTGTGTTCTCTCCATCCCTACTTCCAGCACCAAGAACTGGTCTCCACACAGCAGGTGGCAGAAGACAGGACACAGGAAAAATGAAGGAAGGAGGGAAGGTCATACCCTAACTCAATGAGGGAAGGGAAAGGATCAAGAGAAAGAAAAGGAAGGGAGAGGAAACTATTGCCCAAAGTGGTGAAGAAAAGGAGACAGAGGAAATACAGGCTCACAGGCCCAAGAGAAGCTAGGGATGGTCAGACTTGTAAAATCAGGAAATATTCTGAACCAGAATATCAGAGAACAGTGACATGGACAGTGTTCATTCCAGGGCTCTTCACATTCTAGATTTTTCAAAAGCAGGCATATCTCAATCAAAACCTTTGGATCACTGCAAATTACTGTGGACACTGACACGTTACCAAAATCTCAGTGAACTTGTCTCCCTGCAAGATCCTTTAAAACAGAGTTGGCAAGTTCCTGCTCACAGGCCAAATCTGGCCTCCTGCTTGTTTTTATAAATAAAATTTTATTGGAGGACCGCCACGCATATTCCTTCACATATTGTCCACAGCTGCTTTCCCTCTGAAATGGGAGAGCTGAGTGATGGTGACCAAGACTGTATATAGCCTGCAAAGCCTAACATATTTACTATCTTGTGCTTTTTTTTTTTTTTAACTGTCTTGCTCTTAACAGAAAGAGTTTGCTGACTCCTTCTCTGAAAGAGAGCAAACAATTTTTTGACAGCGAGATAAATAAATATTATAGCTGTTCTTCGCCTCTGGTAGTAAGGAACAAATGGTGGTGAGAGTTGAAATCCACATATTCTCTAAAATTCATTGAAGTTACTCCTTAACTCTCACCCAGACAGTCAACACTCATCAAAGCTCTGCTTCTTGTAATACCCTACACCTTATCTTACGGGAAGGAAGACAAGGATGAGGGCAGATATAAAAGAAACAGGTGGAAAGAAATCAGCCCTTGTTCTCTAAGAGCCTGGGATCTGGTCACTGTTCCATGGTCCATTTGAATCTCATTTCCTTTGCAGGCATAGTGACAACGAAGTTGGAAAAAAGCCTTGCTCTGGGACCCGACTATTTAAAACAAGTGGCAAAAGACACCCGAAAACACAAAGAAGTTCCATGAACCTCCGACAAAATCCCTGGGTTAACAAAGAAATCATTTACACATTTATAACCTCGCCTAAGGGATTTGGAGGCGCGTGAGAAAAGAATGAATCATCTGAGATATGTGCTCCTCAATGTGTGGGTGTGAAGGGGAAATTTCAGCAGCCTCCAAGTGATTCCCTGGAAGATTAGAGACGCCTGAGTTTTATCCATTCCAAGTGTGATCAAAACTGATACGGGCCTGCCGGGCAGAGCCACATGTCTAGCTTCCCATTTTAACAACCTTCCCCAGCTAGACAGAAGAGCAGCTTCAGGAGTTTCATTTGAAAGGCACTCAACTCCCTTCACCTACGCTTCCCTACATCTTGTTGGCTTGCATCTCCTATCAATGCTTCCCCTTTAAATCACATCCTATCTCTGTCCTGGTCTGACTGATCCGCCTTAGATCATAATCCTGCAAGGCCGGGGCCCACAGATGCTGGGACACACCCAGCACGGCACCAGCTGGAAGAGCAAATGCTTTCAAGGAGGGACTGTCACAACTGTGCCTTCCTGCAGTCATTCCCTGGCTCCCACCCTAGGCACCCCAAATCCTTCACAGTTCCTCCTAAATGACATGTCCTTGCCTGGCTGTTCCTTTTGTCCAGCATGTCCCACACCCTCTCTTTTGGCTCAGTGATCCCTAACCCATAATTTAAGGTCTAGCAGACATAGCATGTCTTCCACGCGCTCTGTACAAAATGACCCTCTTACTCACACCTCGGCCCCTGTGTGCTGCAGCACGGTAGCTAACTCATCGCTAGCAGGGAATCCTTGTACCTTACTTAGCCCGGTAACTGTCACATAAAGGGTTTAATGTGTGTCACTGGAAAAATGGCAAAGGCATTTATTGTTCACGAGTAATACCAACCTGGTAACGTCCCAGAATAATCTTGGCATTACATCCCGGAGCATTTTTGCAATATACGTATAAATTGAGGACTTCCCTTTTGCAGCAATTGTCTTTAAACACCTAAAAGAGAAACGTTAATAGGTCTCACACACTCCAAAGCTTTACGGCAATGTGAATTAAAAGTATTATTAGTTTGGTCTTCAAGTATACCTCAAAAGTTTAGTGGAAACTTCCTGATAGTGGTTAGAATGGAAATATCACACTCACCACCACACTAAAAAAAGAAAATGGCTGTCTCAGATACATACGGCTAACAAACCACCAAACATACAAGCCAGTGCCCAGAGGAGCAGGCTGCAGCTAGGAAAATCTCATGATAAACTTAACCCCAAATGCTCAGAGGTGAGGAGGTGGGGTATGGCCAAAAGTGATGCTTTCAGCTTCCTGTCCCAGGGTAAATGTTTATATTACTCATCAAATAGTGTCGCTGAAGCTGTGTTGGCTTGCTATTTCAGCACAAACCAGAGGTTGGCAAACTTTCTCCATAAAGACTAAGACAGTAACTATTTTCAGTTTTGCAAGCCCCAATGCAACCATTTGTTACCACATTTCAACTCTGCCCTATACAATACTTTCATGAATGGGCACAGCTATATTCTAATAAAACATTATTTTTTGTAGGGGGGTAGAAGAAAACACTATTTATGGACAAACTGCAATTTGATTTTCACATGTTACAAAACATTGTTATTCTTTTGTTTAAAATAAATTTCTATTTTGAAATAGTTTAAAACTTACAAGAAGTTGCAAAAGTGTATAAGGATTTCCACATATCCTTCTTTAGATTTTTTCAACTACTTAAAAATGTAAAAACCATTTACTCAGCTCACAGGCCATATAAACACAGGTGGCAGACTGGATTTGTCCCAAGATTGTAGTATGGCCACCCCTGGATAGTGGGTCAGACACACACTGTGCAAAGCACAGCCCTCTGCTAGGCATTTATAAAACACATCGCAAGGAACACAGAGAAGGAACATGTACATCGGAGTAGGTGCTCAGGGAAAGCTTCCTGAAGGGGGTGATTAGCTGCATGTCCTGTAACAGAATTTTAAAGGAAGAAAACTGAATTTAAAGGGAAGTTATAAGGGAGAAAATCTTCATGACCATGAAATAGGCAATGGTTTCTTATATACAACACCAAAAGAACAAGCAACCAAAAAAAGAAAAAAAAAAATAGATGAATTAGACTTCAACAAAATGAAAAACTTTTGTGCTTCAAATGACACTATCAAGAAAGTGAAAAGATAAACCCACAGAATGGTAGAAAAATATCTGCAAATCATGTAACTAAGAGACTTGTAACCAGAACACATAAAGAACTCTTATAATTCAACAAAGATAAATAACCCAATCTTAAAAGGAACTGAATAGAAATTTCTACAAAGAAGATACACAAATAGCCAATAAGCACATGAAAAGATGTTCAACCTCATTAACCATCAGGGAAACGCAAATCAAAGCCATAATGAAATACCATTTTACGCCCACCTGGAAGGAAGGCTACAATCAAAAAAGACTGAGAATAATAATTTTTGATGAGGATTTGGAGAAAGTAGAACCCTCATACATTGCTGACAGGAACGTGAACTGGTACAGCTGCTCTGGAAAAGAGTCTGGCAGTTCTCAGAATGTTAAACACAGAGTTACCATCTGACCCAGTAATTCCACTCTTAGGTACATACTCAAGAAAAACGAGGCCAGGCGTGGTGGCTCACGCCTGTCTGTAATCCTAGCACTCTGGGAGACCGAGGCGGGTGGATTACTCAAGGTCAGGAGTTCGAAACCAGCCTCAGCAAGAGCAAGACCCTGTCTCTACTAAAAATAGAAAGAAATTAATTGGCCAACTAAAAATATATAGAAAACATTAGCCGGGCATGGTGGCGCATGCCTATAGTCCTAGCTACTCGGGAGGCTGAGGCAGCAGGATCGCTTGAGCCCAGGAGTTTGAGGTTGCTGTGAGCTAGGCTGACGCCATGGCACTCTAGCCCAGGCAACAGAGTGAGACTCTGTCTCAAAAAATAAAAAAGAAAAATGAAAACGTAGGTCCACGTAAAAACTTGTACATGAATATTCATAGCAACATTATTCATAACAACCTGAAAGTGGAAACAAATGTCCATTAACTGATGAAGGAATAAGTACAATGTGGTATATCCATACAAAGGGATGGTCGTCAGCAATAAAAAGCAATGAATAGAAAAGGTTCATTCTACAATGCATATAAACCTTGAAAACATTACACTAAGTTAAAGAAGCCAGCCACAAAAAGCCACATAGTGTATGATTCTAGTTATATGAAATATCTAGAATAGGCAAATCCATAGAAGCAGAAACTAGATTAGTGGTTGCCAGGGGCTGGGGAGAGGGTCAAAAGTGAGTGACTGCCCAATGGGTCCAGGGTTTCTTCTTGGGGTGATGGCAACACACTAACACTAGATAGTGGTGATGGCCATACAACTCTGTGAATATTCTAAAACTCACTGAATTGCACGCTTTAAAAGGTAAATTTTATGATAGGTGAAATAGAAGTACATCTCAATAAAGCTATTATTAAACATTATCACCATAATAAAAGGAAATTTTAGGGATTAACCAGATGACAAAGTGAATTCCAGGGAATAGCATGCTCCATTTCTGTTCCAGCAGCAAAACGTGATTGGAGCTATTTGGAGGACAAGGGAGAGGAGAGGTGGGGTGAGAGTGGGGGCGAGAGTGTGACCAGCAAAGACCCAAACGAGCCCCTCAAACAGGGCCAGGAGTAGGGTCTGACCTGACCCCCCAGCAGAGGAATATGGATTCCAAGGAAGGTTCCCCTTGACCACTCTCCTGCTCCAACCTCGATGTCCAATTCAACCCAGGACACTGGCTGCTTCTCCATCACCCAGAGAGCTGTTAAAAAACGAAAGCAGTAAATTTCTTACCTCCTGAGATTTGATGACCTCCTTATCTACAGGGCAGATTGGCACAGTGTTTAACTCTCTGGGGAGAAAAATTAAAATGGAGCCTAAGTTAGGTGTTTACCCCAACAGCTGTTCCAAGAGCAGCCCCAGCACTCCAGCCCCGGGCAGGCTGCTCCCTGCCTTTGCACATGCCGGTCCCTCTACCCAGAAGGTGCCCCTTGCACCCCTCCTTCAGAACCTCTCCGGTCTTTCTGCAAAACTCCCATTCATCCCCAGGACACAAACACTAAGCCACCGGGACAGAATTAAATGTCCACTTCTCCTTTTGGGCCACATCTCTCTCCTTCACTAGACCGAGACACGCTAGAAGGCAGACGTCTGGTCCTGGTCCACATTGTATACCTAACTCTTCACCTCTGTGCACGACAGCTCAGGTGAGCAAAGTGCCCGGAACACACAGGTGCTGAATACAAGGACACATGAATGAACGAGAACATGCTGTAACAAGCCCTTTGCAAAGTCTGGCAGTGTGAAACGACCGCCTTCCTGTCCCTGCAGGATGAGCGCCCAAAGCCCCCTTCTCATCTCTCCTCGTTTCCTCCCTCAAAATGGCACGACCCAGGTTTTATAGCTGCCCAGGAGCAGACGGCATCCATGGCAGCGAAGTCCCTTCTGGATGCCACAGCACCTTTGTCTCAAGGTTGGGGTGACTCTCACACAGTCACCATGAGATGCAGGCCCTTCCCCACAGCCAGCTCCCCATGACAGAGTGTACATCTAGGTCTGCTCTCCCGTGAAAAACAGGTGAAATCTGAATTTTAAGAAAAGGTGAGTATCTGTGAATTGAGTGGCCAAAAAAATAAATAAATAAAAATGAAGATTATTCTTTAGGCCCTCCCAGATGGGCTCTGAGAGAATCCCTCCTTGTATTCATGACTCTGTGACCAACCACAGCAGTTCCGAAAACCATGGGCACAACTGTGGCCGGGCGCAGTGGCTCACACCTGTAATCCTAGCTCTCTGGGAGGCCGAGGCGGGCGGATCGTTTGAGCTCAGGAGTTCGAGACCAGCCTGAGCAAGAGCGAGACCCCATCTCTACTATAAATAGAAAAGAAATTAATTGGCCAACTAATATATATAGAAAAAATTAGCCGGGCATGGTGGCGCATGCCTGTAGTCCCAGCTACTCGGGAGGCTGAGGCAGGAGGATCGCTTGAGCCCAGGAGTTTGAGGTTGCTGTGAGCTAGGCTGACGCCACGGCACTCACTCTAGCCTGGGCAAGAAAGTGAGACTCTGTCTCAAAAAAAAAAAAAAACCATGGGCAGTGTGGCCACGGCTGGCACCGAGAAGACGCCAGAAACGGCTCGGGGGTGGCGGCCAGAGGCGCCGGCCCTGCCTGCTCACCTCAGGGACAGGATGCAGTGCTGGCAGAAGCGGTGCCCGCAGCCCGTCTGGTGGGGGTTGTGAAGCACCGAGTGGCAGGAGGCACACTTGTATCGCTCTTCCAGCTGCTCCACGAAGCGGTACTCTGCGTTGGGCTCGAAGTCCAAGGAAACGGAGTTGCCGGAATTCTGGCGGAAGAAACCACAGGCGACGCCTCCTTGCTCCTCTGCATAAGCCATTCTGGGGGGTCCGGGGAAGAGAAGGAAAATTAAATGTGCAAGCACCAAAACAACTACAGCCATCGGGTGTTTTAATCATCGTTTCATGATTAATGAACATCGTGCACATGGTCGTTCTGTTATGACTGTGACTAAAGTGACAACCTCCTGCCACTGGAGGGCTCCTTCCTTGCAAAGGGGTGATGTCTTTGGGGTGCTTGGGTTGAGGGCTGGACCAGATGACTTCTAGCAAGATTCTACAAGACTTCAACTCTACAAGCCTTCTACAAGACTTCAACTCTTTGTCCATCGACCTTTGAAAGGTTGTCTGTCTGTCTGGTCACATGCTTGGATTAAATTATCCGGTCTGTCTGGTCACATACTTGGATAAACTATGCCTACATTATAAGTAAACTGTTACAGATTATTCTTCCACTCCACTGAGAGAAGTGAAACAAATGTTTGCTTCGTTAAAATTTTTCAGAAGCAGGGAACTTGGACACAAGTACATTTCTTACACTATACATTGGTCTATCGCTGTGACTGCAAAAGAAGGAATGTTTGTTCCCCCACCCCCACCCCCAGAATTCATATATTGAAATCCTAGCCCCCAATGTGATGGTATTAGGAGGTGCAGCCTTTGGGAGGTAATTAGATCATGAGAGTAGAACCCTCAAGAATGGGATTAATGCCCTTATAAAAGAGGCCAGAGAGTTCCCTTGCCCTCTTGCTGCCATGTTACTATTACATTTGTTATGATTATATTATTACATGTTATTACTGCATATTATCAAAATAATTAGTCTACAACTTGGAAAAGGGACCTCACCAGAACCCCACCACGCTGGCACCCTGAGCTTAGACTTTCATCCTCTAGAATGGTGAGAAATAACTTTGTGTTGTTTACCAGCTACCCAGTCTACGGTATTGTAGCAGCCCAAACTAAGACAAGTCCCAAGCCACATCATTTCTCACCTGTACTAAATAAGAGCCCATTAACTGCTTTCTCCTCCGATCCATCTCCATACTATGGCCGGAGTGATACTTTCAAAACACAAGTATGATTTACAGTTCCATCCTCTCATCTTTCAGCGGCTTCCCAGAGCTCTGAGGGAAAAGTCCGCAGTGCTAAGCACAGTACCAGACTGTATCCTCCTCACCCACCAGCATCCTGGACCTGCCTTCCCTTACTTTCTGCTCTCCAGCCACACAGGCTTCCTTTTAGTTCTTCGAATACATCATGCTTTCCCCTGCCACAGGGCCTTTGCATAAGCTGTTGCCTTTGTCTACAGTATGTCCCCACTCCCTTCCAGTCCTCTTCACTTAGTTAACTCATATTCCTGCTTCCAATTTCATTTCAAGCATCATACCCTCAGGTAAGCTTCCTCTTCTCCTCCTGGTCTAAGAGCAGAAGGCCTCCCCACCAGTCTGCAAAACATGCAACGGCCTTCGGAGAGTGGCCAGGGGGATACGGGTGGGTAGATTCTTTACTGTGTAATCCTTTTGAAATTTTGGACATGAAAGCATTACCTATTCAAAAATAAATAAATATATAAAAATAAAAAGGAACCAGGTTCCTTTCCTTCAGAGCAATACTTGGTTTGAAATTAGACATATACTTGTGTGATCGCTTGATTTATATCTGTGTCCCTCAATGACACATAGGTTATATCTGGTCTTGCTCATCAATGTATCCCTGGGCCTTAGCACTGTGCCCAGCATGGAGAACAATTCGGCTATTTGTTGAATTAATGTTATTGAATGCACTTTTGGAAAAGCCCTCAACAGAGCAGCTGTTAATTAGCGTTGGCCTCTAATATAATGATGCTTAACCTTTTTTGAGCAAGGACTTCCCTCTACCTTTGAAAATGTGATGAAAACTGTAGGTCATCTCTCCACTAAATAGCATACATCCCCAATTTCTGGGCATTTCAGGACATTCTGGCTCTACTGCTGGTCCCCCAGTTAAGAACAGCCCAGCCTCCCCAGCTGGAATGCTGTTAATTTGGGGTACAGTGGGGGAAGTGGTGCTTTCAGAGTCTCTGGCAAATGGTTAAAAGATGGGAGGCCCTCTGGGGTGGTCCCTGGAGATGTCCTTCCCTGTGGCCGGGTATGAGAAGGCCTGGCCTTTATGCATACTTGCTCTGGCTTGCTCTTGAGATCCCTCCTGGCTCCCTGCAGCTGATGAGGTTGGCCAGGGCTGGGAGCAGCTGCCTGGCCTGATGAGCTAAGCGAGGTGCATGGCCACCTCCAACACTCAGCTCTGCTCAGGGCATCTGCTGGCCTTTCTCCCCTGGTTGATCTGCTGGGCCTCTCGCTGCTAGAGTGTTCCAAGCCCGGGGTGTGGCTTGTGTGAGTGGAGCACAGTAAGCAGCTGGCCTCTTTCAGCAAATAAAAGCTTTCTCCCAGAGAAACCTAGCAGACTAGAGGAATTTTTTAAAAATTTTTAATCCTGGGGTTGTTTGAGACCAAAGCCCTACCTTTTCCCCTCTGCATGTTTCCTGCAAAACTTCCAGTGTAGCAGGTGAGCAGTATGAGACAGGAATGTTCCCCTTTTAACATGGTGGATTCTTGGGATTTAATCCTGAAGGCGGAGAGCCACAGCTCTTGATCTACATGCACAGACCTGATAACCAAGACCCACCTTTCTCTCAGAGCACTAGGAGAACCGATTTCAACCTGCCCTCATCTGCCCTGGGTTCTCTAGTCCCAAGGGAGGTTGACACTTCATGTCCTATACCCTTGTGTTATGTACTGTGCCTCTCTGAGTCTCTCTCCTGAGACCAGGCTCACATCTGTGTCACACAGCATCTAAATTTGGACTCTCAGAGATGCACCCTGCAGCCATAGGCTCATTCAGCCCCCAGAACAAAGCAGTAGGATGCACAAAGCTGAGTTCAGGCTCCCCTCCACTACGTTCTATGCTCTTCCTAGCACTAGAATCTACTGCACTCAGCTCTGTATGTTCATCTTTCTCTACAACAGCAGTTCTCCAGCGGTGTGGTCTCAGGACCCCTCTTTATACTTGCTATGATTTGAATGCATATGTCCTATGTTGGAATCTGAGACCCAATGTGACAGTGGGGCCTTTAGGAAGTGATTAAACCATGAGGGGCTCTGCCCTCATAGATGGGTTCAGTACCCTTGAAATGGGCTCAAGGGGACTAGCTAGGCTCTTTTGCCCTTCCATCATCTGCCGTATGAGGATGCAGGAACATGGCGCCATCTTGGTAGCAGAGAGCAAGCCTTCCCCAGACACTGAACCCACTGGCATCTTGATCTTGGAGTTCCAAGCCTCCAGATCTATGAGAAATGCATGCCTGTTCTTTAACAATTATCCAGTCTGAGGCATTTTGTTATAGTAGCATAAACAGTCTACGATATACTCTTAAAAAGGGAGGAGCCAAAGAGCCTGAATAGCCAACACAATATTGAAGGAGAACAAAACTGGAGGACTGGCACTACTCGACTTTAAAACTTATTATAAGGCTACAGTAATCAAGACAGTATGGTATTGCCAAAAGAACAGACAGATCCATGGAACAGAGGAGAGAATCCAGAAAGAGTTCCATATAAATATACTTAACTGACTTTTGACAAAGGCACACAATGACACAAAGATAGTCTTTTTAACAAATGATGTTGGAACAACTGGACATCCATGTGCAAAAAAAATGAAGCTAGATACAGACCTTATATCCTTCACAAAAATTAACTAAAAATGGATTACAGATATAAATGGAAAATGCAAAACTATAAAAGTCTTAGAAGATAATATCGGAGAAAATCTAGATGATCTTGGGTTTGGCGATGACTTTTTAGACACAACGCCAAAGGCACAATCCATGAAAGAAAGAATTGATAAACTGGACTTCCATTCAATTTTGCTATGAACCTAAAACTGTTCTAAAAGATTTATTTTTTTATTTTAAATTAATTTTCAAATTTTATAAAATTTATTCTTTTTTTATTTTTATTTTTTGCAAAAATTAGGAGACCAATGAGCATAAAATATTTACTTGAGGAACCCTAAGAATTTTTGTTTATGTAGGTTATTGATCTTTACCATATTTGAGATTAAAATCAAGGAATTTTTTGTTTGTTTGTTTTTAGTGCTAAGGAAGGAAAAAATTGTGGAATTTAAAAAATATTTCTTTATTAGGCCCGGTGTGGTGGCTCACACCTGTAATCCCAGCACTTTGGGAGGCCAAGGTGGGAATATTGCTTGAGGCCAGAAATTCAAGACCAGCCAGGGAAACATAGCAAGACCCTATCTCTTAAAAAAAAAAAACAAAAAAACCAACTTAGCCACATATGGTGGCACACACCTGTAGTCTCAGCTACTGGGGAGGCTGAGATGGGAGGATTGCTTGAGCCCAGGAGTTAGAGGCTACGGTGAGCTATGATCATACAACTGCTGCACCCCAGCCCAGGTGACAGAGCATGAAAGCCTGTCTCTCTAAAAGAAAAAAAAAAAACTCTTTATTAATTTACTTTAATAAGCCAATTATGTGTTAAACCAAACAATATTTTCATGATAAACAGCCATTTAAAAAAAAAAATTAGAAGAGGGACACCATTTTACATTTTTGCGTATCTCTTTGATGTCTTGCTTAATAGAAGACAGCCAGATTCTCATATCTGGTGCTGCATTCAGTCTGTTGTATATCACACATCATGCAGCTTCTGGAAAACACCTCTGTGCATTTGTGAAAGGAAGAGTAAAAATGGCAGATGATGTCTTAGTACTACTACGAAAATAGTTTTGGCCATGCAGATCCCCTGAAAGGGTGGCCAGGGAGCCCCAGGCAGCCGTGTGCTAGTAAATGTGCAACAGTCTCAACTGGGGAAGAGCTCCAGTTTGCAGCAGCTGCCGATTGCTGTGGTTAAATACTCCCACAACGGCTAATTTCTGGTTACCAATGCAAGAGGTCACCGAACTCAAGTTGTGAAGGGAAACACACAACTGGCTCTCACCTGAACCTACCTGAACTAAGTAAAAGCCTATTAAGGGCTTTCCCAGCAAGAGCCATGCCAGCACCCCTGGCAAGGGGCCCTGCTCTGTTGGGCTGCTGTGTGGGCCTGTGCCTTGTCAGCTTCGCACTGGCAGGCCCAGCCTGCTGTGACTGTCACAGACGGTCCCCTTGCTGCTGCTGAACAGCCAGCAGAGACCTGAGGACTGCACGCCCCTTCCTGCCTCTCCCCACCCCTGTGTGTACTTCCTGGGCCTGTTCAGCATGCCTAAGTCAACCACTGACTCTGTTCTCTCCCTCACCTCTTGTTGTCCTATCCAGCATGTGTTTATGAAACTGTGTTTTTAATCTCATTACACATTTTAAAAAATAAGACTAATGTTCGGCTATAAAATATGGACTTCAGACGTTTCAGGGCGATGTTCTGGAACATAAACAGAGCTGGGATGTCTGCCAGGGCAGGGTCTGCCTCCTTCCTCTGAAGCTTCCTCAGGTCTGGACCCACTGTGATCACTGAGAGCCCAATAACAGAACTATAAAGGCTGCTTCTTTACCTAACAGATATATTTCTCAGCCAGGCGCGGTGGCTCACGCCTGTAATCCTAGTACTCTGGGAGGCTGAGGCGGGAGGTATTGCTTGAGGTCAGGAGTTCGAGACCAGCCTGAGCAAGAGCAAGACCCCGTTTCTACTAAAAAAAAAAATAATGAAAAAATTGGCTGGGTGTGGTGGCGCATGCCTGTAGTCCCAGCTACTCGGGAGACTGAGGCAGGAGGATCCCTTGAGCCCAGGGGTTTGAGGTTACTGTGAGCTAGGCTGATGCCACAGCACTCTAGCCTGGGTGACAGAGCCAGACTCACACTCTCTCTCTCTCTCTCTCTCTCTGTGTGTGTATATATATATATATATATATATATGTATATATATATATATATATTTCTCTAATTAATTAGATACTTGCAGCTAGTATTCTGTCATTCCCAGGCAGCTATTTAGTGGAAATGAGTAAGCACTCCATTTTATTAAAATCTTTCCCCTCTGTGTAGAATAGCTTATGTAATAGGAACAGCAAAAGAGTTTAGCTCTTGCAAATCAAAAAATCATCAAAAGTACTAAAAATAGAGCCTTGCTGCAGTCAACAGCATCTTATCCCTGCCATTGATGGGAGGTACAGCGTGGAACTCCTGCTAAAGGATTATTACTCAAGGCAAAAAAGACAAGAGAAAATCACATCCCGTCTGCTCCCTAAGAACCCTGAGTTTCTTTTAAATGTCATCTTTCTGTTTCATAAATTGAAGCATATTTTCCATGAGAATTTTTTTAGGAATTCCAGAGGAAAGCTGTGGACGCCACAATTTAAATTCTTTAATTGTGTATTTCTTCTGATTCATTTCTGGGGAACACATAATGAACATTCTAACATTCTGAAGCAGTGTGAGTTTAGCCTTTAGTGACAACAAAAAGGACACATATCTCACAGAGTTTAGCCTCAGGGTGAACAAAGAAAAGTGTGGCATGTCTGTCCATACAACCTCCATAGCCCTCAAAAATCTTGTTTGGATTAATGAAAGTTGGGAAAACTTGAAATTTTTTTTTTTTTTTTGAGACAGAGTCTCACTCTGTTGCCCCGGCTAGAGTGCCGTGGCATCAGTCTAGCTCACAGCAATCTCCAACTCCTGGGCTCAAGCAATCCTCCTGCCTCAGCCTCCCGAGTAGCTGGGACTATAGGCATGCACCACCATGCCCGGCTAATTTCTTATATATATATATATATTTTTTCAGTTGTCCAGCTAATTTCTATTTTTTTGGTAGAGACGGGGTCTCACTCTTTCTCAGGCTGGTCTCGAACTCCTGAGCTCAAACGATCCACCCGCCTCAGCCTCCCAGAGTGCTAGAATTACATGCGTGAGCCACCACGCCTGGCCTGGAAATGTTTTTATATATTATGTTATAAGATATAAGCCCAGAAACTATGTCTCCAGGGTTTGCAAGTTGATTCTTGGGGAGTTGCTGGTTACTACAGATCAAATCCCAGAACGAAAAGGGCACGATACCCAAGACCTGGGCTTGGTCTCTGCTCTGCCACCCACCAGCTATGAAACCTCAGGCAAGACACCCCCACAGTCCGCTTGTCTACACAGCCTTCCACCAATCCAGTGTGTTAGGTCCTGTGAGGTCGGGTCTGCCCTCGAGGCCTTCTAAGGGCTGAGGAAATCCGAAATGAGAAATCACAATATCTTGGTGGCAAGTACCACAAAAAGAGATTAAGACAAAAAACTGCTGAAGCCCAGATGAAGGGTAGCTAGCATTTTCTGGGGTGTCTGTGCTGGTTTCGCAGACAATAAATCATCTCTGGTCTTGAAGAAAAAGGAGGCATTTTTAGACAGAGGAGAAAAAAGAATTTCCCAGAGGGTATCATAAAAGTTCTAGAATGGTTAATACTTAACTGTAGCAGGATTGGAATTAAGGAAACACGCCAGTCGTTTGTCCGTGTGCTTAGGCGCCCCGGCCTGCACCAGGAGGTGGGGTGGGGTGGACCCCACAAGCTGCGTCCCAGGCTCCCTGGCTTCTGGCTGGTTCCGCCAACGAGAGGCGCTGGCGGGAGACTGAGGGTGGGAGGAGGTGGAAGCAGTTGCCTTCTCCCCCAAGCCTCAGTGCTGGGCAGCATGTCAGCAGTGACTGGGTCCCCTCCATGGCTCTCATCACCCCCAGACGGCACTCTCTGCGGATGGGCCGCACAAGGCAAACTGCCCACTTCCCTTCTCTGCACAGGCCTCGCTGGGAGCACGAGGAGCCCACTCCCTGACACCCACGTTCGGCTGCAAATATGTTATTCCCCAAACCCACCCAAGGCCCAGCAATGGGTCCCTGGGCCTGAAGAGGAGAGTCATGGCTGGTGATGAGGAAAAGTGAAATGCCCCATCCCAAGAGGCAGGGACCCAAGGAGTCCCTGGGCTCCATGCCCTGGGCAGTATTGTGAGAGAGAACAGCCCGGGGCTGACGCTCCCCTGCTAGAAGCGTTGGCAGTTTCCTCTCTCACAGCTGTGCCTGGCCTTGAATTCTGTGATTCTGCTCTTCCAGGAAGAGCAGTTACTACCAGGAAAATTTTAAAAAAGCACTTCATCTATCATGTTATCCTCCCAGCACAAGGGAGAACTGAAACGGACTTGAAGTCGTTCCAAAGCTTCGTCTGCGACAGCCCAGAGAAATCTGAGCAAGAGACCCCTCCAGACAACGGCCAGGGCTCTGCTCCAGTCCTTGATCGTCTCTCCCTCCTCACTATTGGGGAGATTATTCCCACAGCTTAAAGCCACCACCCCCCAAAAAACCTCTGGGGACCCCTGGGTGACCAGGCAGGTTAGACAAAGAGGAACGGGCCTTGGGGAAAGGCAGAACAATGAGGCCATTTTCCCTCAGACCTAACGTGGCGGGGAGACCACGCAGAGACCAGGTGACATCTCGACAGCCAGACAGGATGTGACAACAGTCCACCAGCCCACTGTCCTGGGCCCCAGGATGACAGGTTTTGGTGTCTCAGAGGGAGAGACAGGGAATGTTTTCTTTTCTTTTCCTCATGATTTCAGAGAAGGTTTTCCTGGGAACAGAACAAAGAATGATGTGGTATGACAATAATTCCTTTAAAGAGAAGTGTGACTTCTCTCCAAGCTGTCAGGAAACCTCTGGTTCCCCATTTTCACAGCAGAGCAGTGAACACTGTTGGTGGACAGAAGGGGGTGCAAAGGCTGAAGGCATCCCTGCCCCCCGCATGCCCACACACGCCTGAGCCTGCCGCCGCCACCAGGGATGCCCTTAGGGGAGCTCTCTCCGCCTCAGAACCAGGTGGGGGCCACCTGACTCCAGCTGATGCTTTTAAGGTATCCAGGAGATCTTTCAGATTTGCTCTCAGAACTCAGACCGAGAGAAAAGGATAATAAAGAAAGCGCTACAGCTCTTCCCACACAGAAGCCTTCCTGTTGGGAAGCCCAGGAAGCCTCGTTCAACCCCAGCCCTCGGCCCCCACCCTCTCAGCTCCAGCTGTGTCACGGGCCCCACTGCTGTCTAGGGACCCCTGGGCCAGCTCCCTGCATTAGTCTCCGGACCCTCACGGCCAGCTCCAATCACCGTTTGGTAAATAAGAAAGGAAACTGCCAGTCAACGTGAGACCGTGGTGGGAAGGGGCCAGGAAGGCAACCTAGGACAGCTCTGACGAGCCAGAGGGCAAGGGGACACCGTGAGAAGACCTGAACGGGATCTAAGGGCTGGAATCAGATGCGGGTTAGGATTACACTTACTGAGGCTATGTCCAGGCACAGGGCCAGCTAATTTACATGCTCATTTCAATCCTGACAACAGCCCTGTGACACATATATCATCATCATTCCCCAGTTTTTGAATGAGGAAATGGAAGTTTGGGGAGGTCCTATTGCCACAAAGTGGAGGAGGCTCTCAGGGGACAAGGACAAGCTGGGATTCCTCCCTGCCACTCCAAGGCCCACCAACACGCAGTGGTTACCACCATGGACTCTGGAGTAGGCCTGCCAGGATTCAAGTCCTAGCTCTACCCCTTCATAGCCATGTGACCTCAGGCAAATTACTTAGTTCTATGCTTCTTAGTTTCTTTATCCATAAAATTGGTGATGATGATAATAGTAGTTACCTCATAGAACTTCTAAAGATTAAGTAAGTCATTAATAACACTATACAACAAGGATTGGCTGGCCCACCACCTGTTTTCATAAATAAAGTTTTATTGGAACACACCATGTTCAACTGTTTACATATCATCTATGATTGTTTATGTGCAACCACAGCAATCTTGAGTAGTTGCCACACAGGACATATGGCCCACAAGCCTAAAATACAGTGTTACTATCTGGTTCTTTACAGAAAAAGTTTGCTGACGCCCCCATACATGAAGAGCTTATAATGGAGGTAAACAGGAAGTGCTATTAAGGGCCATTACTAAGCATTTGACCCCGAGCCCTCCATCAACATCCCCCACTCTGAGGATAACCTGACTGCCTGACACGACAGGCACTGCACCAGGCACTGCATTGGGGCTGTGGGCACAGGGGTGACCAGGACAATGGTCTACACTTGCAACCTAATGGAGGACACAGGGACTAAACAAACAAAGGTGGCAATTAAACACTGTGATAAGTTCTTTGAAGAAAATAAGCAGGCTGTTGAGACAGAGGGAAACAGGGGCAGCCACTTTAGCCTGGAGGCCTCAGGGAGGAGCGGGTAATTAAACAGCAGCAACCTGAAGGATGACTGAAGCCAGGTGAGGAGCGGCAGGGAGGGCGAGATGAGCTCTGGGAAAGGAATCGCCATGTCTGAGAAGCAGAAAGGAGGCCGGTGCTGCCTGAGCCCCAGGGATGAGGGAAAGGGTGACAGGAGATAAGGCAGGAGCCAGGGCACAGGGGCCTGGTGGACCACAGGAAGCAGTTCAGCCTTATTCTAAGGGCGGAGAGAGCAGTGGGTGTTTTAAGCGGCCAGGCAGTGCATGCTTTGGTATGTGAGACGACCACTCCAGAAGGTGAATGGAGAAGGGAGCGTGGGGGGTCAGGGGAGCAGCAGGGAAAGCAGTTAGGAGGGTGGTCACATCCGGGCGGAGACGCCACCGTAGCTCCGGGACAGGCAAGGCGGGCAGTGGTGGGGAAATGGAGAGAACGGGGTTCAGGGCGGTAATTTAGGATATATTTTCACAGTAGAATCAAGAGCATTTGGTGACTGAAAGCGAGGCTTGAAGGCATGAGAAGAGTCAAGGCCGACTCAGGACGTGGGCCTCAGCACCTAGGCAGAGGTGGTGCCGTCCAACAGACAGAGAAAAGTGGGGGTGCAGGGAGGGGAGGGCACTGCGTGGGACCTCAGGGACAAGCCTAATCCCTCTTTCTGAAGATATTCCTTCAAGTGAGAAGACAATGTCATTGGGCCCTGGAGACTGACCCGGGCAAAATATTCCCATTTCCTTCCTATGCTCTTTGGTGCTTTGTTTCCTCACCCACCTGTGTGCTGTGAATGGCCTTTGCTTTTCCTGTACCCCTCGCTCCTGTCTGGGCCCAGAGATGAATGCGATCGATCGGCAGATGTGGTCCTGTGGGCCCTCCCCTCTCTGCGGTCTGTCTGCCAGCGAGGCTCGGGCTCACAGCCATGGCCTTCTGGGTGGCCCAGCACACTGCTGACTCACATCCACTTGTACTCACCACGCTGTATAGACTTCCATGGTTTTTCCAGGCACATACACAGAGCTTTCTGATCAGACACCTGCTGCCCCCATCTGTAACAGAAGGTACCGCTTCTCTCACCTGGGCCCCTTAACGATGCCAACTGCTTTCCTTCTACCCAGAGCTGCCTTTTTGTTGCCATTTTTCTCATTTCTCTAATATATCCCCCCAACACAGTTGCCTCCTCACTACATCCAATGCATTTGAATTCATGGTCACACCTACCTCCCACTCAACATTTATTCATTCAATCGGTTTTTTGTAAATCATTTCCTTGCCAAGAACCTGCCATAGGCAGACACGGACAGGAAATAAAAAAGCAGCATGGCGGGCCCAGATTCCCCAACCCCTGGAGCTCTGGCCCACCAACCCCCTCAGCCCTGCAGCACCCCCCCAGCCCCCTTCTCCCCCCCCCCCCCCCCCCCCCCATTCCTGGCTCCAGAGCAGCGCCCGATGGAAACACACCTTCCAGATGGCACCCGTAGACCTGTGTCCCTCATCAGATCCTATCAGCACCTCCCTGCAGCCTTTCCTGACCTCCCGAGCTCATCTGTCCTCTACCAGGAATAAACGGGAGGGCCTGAAACATCTGGGCATTAGGGGCGTGTGTCTGTGAGGCCCTGTGTGGTCTGGAAAAACATGCTATGTTGGTTTGATGATCTAAATTGTAATCACATCATCAGATTTGCTGATTGGTCTCTCCTAAATCACTGCCCTCCTGCCCTTTATGTGACATTTGACGCTTCCTTCTTGAAACTCCCTGATCCCTTGGCCCTTGGGTTGGTTCTCCCCGCAGCCATGACCACACCCCTAAAAGGCTCCTGATGAGCACCCCACTCTTACGGGGCTCCCTGAGGCTGAGTGAAGCCTCTGCCCGTTGTTCCTGACACAGCTCCCACTTTTCCTGTGAAAGGCCCCCTGCTCCCCAGCCGACTATATTTCCAAATGGGGGTGGGTTTGATGGGGATGTCATCTCAGACTCACAGTTCTCTCCCCCTTGTTCTTCCCGACCATCCTATCCTGTTTGCTCACATAGACAGGCATAAAGAGCACACACTCAACAAGATTCCAGCGGCCCCTGGAGCAGCGGGACCTGGGAGCCTGGATACACGGCCAACAGCTGACAGTTTAGATTTCACTTGGAATTCAAAAGCACTTTCAAAGGAGGAGGGGTCCCAGCCTTCACCCAGCCCACCCTCCATGGCCTAAGGGTACTCTGAGGAAAGAGAAGAAACCTGAGACCAGCCTAGGCAGGCTACAGAACAGATATGCCAATGAGCATTCAGAAACTTTGGCCTGACCTTTTAGCTACTAAAGGTGACTTTTAGCTACCAAAGGTCAACATCATTCTGTCTGTGCCCCATCTTCCCACGAACACTCATTCTAACAGCTGCCTTTGTGTTAGGTTTGTATCCCCAAAGCTGACCACAGACGTGTGACGTACTGACACCTGCCTCCTGCCCAGAGCTGGGAGAGTCTGTGGCCGGGGAGCGTTTGCAAGAGGCAGATGGGACAATCCGCTCCTCACTGGCAGCGAGGCTGGACCTCACCCAGGTCCAGGTAGGAGGCAGACAGGACCAGAGGCAGCCCTCTCATGCCAGCCTCAGGTAGAGGGACCTCCTGGGGTCCACTACCCCAGGCATACCCCGGATGCCCAGCCCACACAGGGGCAGGCATGCTAGAGTCCAGCTCGAAGAATGCAGCCCCTTGGGACAACACTTGACACAAGGCTGTTGGGACTGATGGGCTTGATGGGGACGACAGAAAAGGGAGAGCAGGTGGGGACAGAGGAGACCTGAGAGAAGCAGGCAGAACGTGGGGAGTGGCTCCCCGGCCCACAGTGGAGCCAGCCAGCCCTATAAGGACTTAAGGGATCAGCTAGCCAAGGTTTTCACATTTTTTTAAAAACACTGAAACCCATCAAACCAAATTTCACGCAGAAACATCAGTAAATAAAAGAGCATACAGAACTATTCTGTCTGAAACGGCCTGTTGGGTTTGTTCCAAGCTCCACTGCTCTGGCAGTTCTTCTGGTTAATACTAGGGGAGCCACAGTTTGATTTTTCAAGATGATGATGATGATAACGATGACGATGATGAGACCGACACCTACTAGTACTTTCCAGCTAGTACTTTTACATACAGTATCACACAGTTCCCACACTACCCCTGTACCGTGGTCATATTTGTGATGAAGTATAGGAGGGCTCAAGATATTGAACAACTTGCCCCAAATCCTACAGCTAGTACATGGCGGAGCAGGGGTTTGCATACAGACTTTCTGACTCTGTGCTATGTCATGGCAAGGAGAAAATGTACCACATCCCAGCCAAGACCAAAGGGGAAGTATTTTTGTTGTTGTTGTTTGTTTTTAAGACATTTAAGTGCTTAACCAAAGAGAAAGTATTTTTTTTTTTTTTTTTGAGACAGTCTCTCACTCTGTTGCCCAGGCTAGAGTGCCATGGTGTCAGCCCAGCTCACAGCAACCTCAAACTCCTGGGCTCAAGCAATCCTCCTGCCTCAGCCTCCCGAATAGCTGGGACTACAGGCATGCGCCACCATGCCCGGCTAATTTTTTCTATTTTTAGTGGAGACAGGGTTTCGCTCTCGCTCAGCCTAGTCTCAAACTCCTGACCTCAAACCTCGGTCTCCCAGAGTGCTGGGATTACAGGCGTGAGCCACCCCGCCCAGCCCAAAGGGGAAGTCTTGATGAGAGGCAGTACGGTCTACTGGTTACAGACCGGCTTTGGCACCAGCATGCTGGGGCTCAATCCCTGCTGCCATTTACTGACCTGTGTCACCCCTTCCTCATCTAGAAGATGGGACAATAATAGTACCTGCCTCAAAGACTCAGAGTTAAGATTAAATGCATTAATCCATATAACTTACTAGCACATAGTACCTAGCACATAAACAAGTACTTAACAACTCTGTAAGTCCACCCTTCCTTCCTAGGCAGGATTATTCAGTGCCTGTTGCATGCAGAGGCCTGTGCCTTATTCTGTGATGGGACAGGGTAGAGTGGGTTATCAGACAGCCCCCATCCCCAAGGAGTTCTAGGTCCAGGTGGAGATCAGGCCTGTGTACAAAACCACAGCAGCAGCTCTCTGAGCAGTTAGGTCCTCAGACGCTCTCCTAGGAATCCACCCTGGAGCACGACAGAAATGCTGGCTTAGCCACTTTACCCTAGAGCAACAGACCTCTGTTTGGGGTGTCTATTGGTGATAATAGTTTAGCCTACTCTAATTCATATACTTCAGCATCAGGATCTCTCGGTAGCAATCAGACGTCTGATTTTTCAGAAAGTTCCCAGGCTAGATTCTATAGCCTGTGACAGTGTGAGAGGCACCAACTAGTCACCTTCTCCTATCTCTTCGACCTCCAGGCTGGTGCTGGACCTCTTCTCTCTTCTATCTGCACTCACGCTCTTGGGGAGCTCAGCCCGGGTCCTGGTCTTACATCCGTGTATGGCTGACAATACCCTGATTTCTACCTGCACTCCAAACCCCTCCCCTGGACCCCAGACTCACTCCAACCACACAGGCCATACCTCCTCATCTCAGAGGCATCACAAGCTTCACCCATCCAGTCCCCTCCCCAGCCTGCTCCTCCCACAACCGTTCTACTTCTCAGTGAAATGGGACCACCCATCCCCCTGCTGCCTGGACCAAGAGCTTTGGCATCACCCTTGGCTCCTCACCTACCCTCTTTCTCATGGCACCCAATCCCATCGGCTCTTCCTCCCAGCCTGTCCCCAGACTACCCACCTCTCACCATGGCCAGCACGGCCGCCGGCTCTAAGCTGCCACCATCATCGTCTCCCTGCTGGCCGCAGTGGTACCTCCCCGGCGGGTCTCGCTCTGCCTTGCAACATTATGTCCCATTCACCCCCCAGCAGCCTGTGACCCTCCTATAAACAGAAGCCAGATCTGCGTTCCTTTGCTCCATGGCCCCCTAACACCCAAGGTAGAAGCCAGGGCCCAGTGCCATGTGGCCCTCCCTTCCCTCTGTCCTCACTTCCTAGCGCTTTCCCCTTTGTCCCCTCCCTCGGCCGTGCTGGCCTTGCTTTTCCTTGAACAGCAGAAGAGCCTTCTGCCTGCTACTCCCCCTGCCTACAGTACTCTCCACCCTGATACCTGAAGGGCTTGCTCCTTCACTGCAGGTATCTACTCAAATGTCACCTCCCCAGTGAGGCCTTCCCTGACCCCCTCCCCACCTGGAAACCCAACACCCCAAGCACCCCCAACCCCTGCTGCATTTTTCTCCAAAGCACTTACTACCATCCAACATAGTACACGTTTATGCCTTTACTCTCTGTCTCCTCCTACCAGAATACAAGCTCCACGAGGGCAGGGATTGTCTCTTATGCTTACTAAGGTCCCAATGCTTTGAACAGTGCACATAACAGGAGCTCAGTAAATACCGTGTTTCCCTGAAAATAAGACCTACCCATAAAATAAGCCCTAAGAATTTCTAAGCATTTGCGCAATAGAAGCCCTACCCTGAAAATAAGACCTAGTGATGAGCGTGGCTACGCGGCACATCTGCACAACCTATGCATGTCGTCACCAAGTGGTAAAGAAGATGAGCAGTCCTTCTCATCTGCCCCATCATGACAGCTACTATCCCAGAGGTGACCGGAAAGGTGCGGGCAGCCCCACCAACAAGGTCGGCTCCCCCGTCAGGTCCCGGCCATCCTGTGCGTGCTGCAAGCTGAGGCTTTGAGGGGAAAATAACACATCCCCTGAAAATAAGCCCTAGGGTGTCTTCTTGAGGAAAAATAAATACAAGACCCTGTCTTATTTTGGGGGAAACACGGTACTTATTGAAAGACTGAACAGCTAGCTGCCTTGGTGGTACCCTACAGCAAGCAGGCCAGCCTCTCCCACTCGGCGTAAATGCTTCACTGCACCTGTCTGTAAGTCCAGGCGCTTTACCAGTCACAGCTAGAGAGGGCGAGGCTGGCTGATGATGATTGATTTGGGGTGGCTGGGGGACGGGGACTGGGCGGGACAGTCAGTGTGAAAGGGGAGGGGAGCTCTAGCCATACAGGCTGGAAGCGTGAGGCATGAGCCATGCTATACACTGACACACCAATGTGACAGCCTCTGCATGAGGGGACCCAGAGGGGAGCTTTGGCCTGATAGCAAGAAGGACGCAGAAAGGTAGACAGGCCAACAGGTCAATTCTAGAAACATTTATGGGGCCCTCAGGTGTTGTGCAAGCTGCCAGAGATCTAAACTCCCAATGGCCAGGTAACGCAGTGCATGGCCAGCTTTTCCCTTTCAGTTTACTCCTGTTTGCAATGTTTACTTCAAGCCTTTCTCTTTACAAACCTTGGGCACTCCCCCTAGTCTCACCAGGAAACTCCACTCCTTACTGCACAGAAAAAAAATAGAAGTCATCAGACCAGAACGACCTCCACTTCCTGCAGCCAGACTTGCATATCTCCTTGCAGGGGCCCCCATCGGCCCTTTCCCTCCTGGGGTGGCAAGAGAAGTGGCCCTCTGACTTGGGCAAGTCTCCCCAGCTGTCAGCCTGTCCTGGGCTCCTGCCTCCTCAGGGATCTTTTGATGTCGGATCTTTTGATGTCCCCACCTGCGCCTGCCTTCTTATCAACCTCTCCCTTTCAGCCGGCTCCACCCATCAGCATTCTCACAGCCGCAAGTATCTCCTAAGATTAAAAAAAAAAAAAGAATTCTGACTCTTAGATTTCCTTAAAATTCGTGCCCTCTTTTCTCTGGCGGCCAAGCTTCTTGACTCACCCTCACCTCGATCCCCACTGGCCTTTCCTCCACCCAACGAGAGGCCACTGCAGCCACTTACACCCTCGCCGACCCGTCACCCCTCAAGCTGCCCTCACCAAGGTCACCAGAGATTCCTGGGTCACTGGTGCCAATGGTCAACCTTCAGCCTTCACCTTATCTGACATCTAGGCAACCGCTTGCTCCCCACACCCAGCACGCACACTGCAAAACACCTTCCCTTCTGCTTCCCTGAAACCACATGCTGGTAGCCAAGACCACATAAAAACAAACAGCTCCCAGCTGTCACTCTCTCCAGCCCAGACATCCCCTCTGCGTATAGACCCATCAATGCTACTGCCCACCTAGCATGGTCTTTGGAATGCCTCACAGGCGCTCCAAAGCCAACTCGTCCCCAACTGAACCCCCTCCCCTCCCCCAAGCTGCTCTTTCTCCAGAGCTCCTTCTAGGTAAAGACTCATTCTCCACCTTGCTGCTTGCTGTGGCCAGACAGAAGCATCACTCCTGGTGTGACTCTCAAAACCTTTTCGAAGTCTCCCATTACTCTTAAGGTTCCCAATCCCTAGCGCATCCTACAGGGCTCCTGCCCACACCTCTGAGGTCACCTGGGAGCTCCCTCCCTCCCCACCCCTTATTCCCCAGCCTCTCTGGTCTTCACGCTGTTCCTCATATGAACAGAGAACCTTCCCTCCTTACAGCCTTCACCCAAAGGCTGCTGTCCCTTTGCTCAAGCTGTAGTCTCTGCTGCCAACATCCTCTCCTCCCTCTCTCCCCACCTCTCGCTGAGCTAAACGCACCCAAGCCCAGCTGAATGTCACATATGTGGCTAAGCCTCTGTGTGCCTCTTCTCCCAGGTTAGGTCCCCCCTCCCTTATGACGTGCCCTGTAATCACCTACAGCACTTACCAGGAAAGTAATGAGTTGCTGATGTAATCACTGATAAATATTAGTCTTCCCCAGCACTCAGAAGGCAGCACTGGGACTGTGTCTATCTTTTTGAAGGTGCTGACAGAGGCAAGCACTCAAATATCTGAGTCAATTAACAGCTGCCACCTGGGGTGCCTATAACGTGCCAGACACCACAGCTAGGAACTTTGCATGGCTTGTGCCACTCAATCCACACAGCAACCCCATGAGGTACAGGTATTATTCATCTTCCTATTTCACAGATCAGAAACCCGAAGCTCAGGGGGATTGCACAGTGCGTACGAAGTGCCACAGCTGGTGACTGCTGGGTAGCGATTCAGGCTTGTCTGCTATCAAAGCTCACCACTTATTCTCTACTGCTCACTCACTTGGACAATGCAGGTGCCCAACCAAGAAAGATGGACGGAATGACCAACTATATCATCTCCTTTGATCTTCAGTCACTCCTGAGATCTACAAATAAGAATTATAATTCCCCTTTTCCAAATGAGGAGAATGGGGTGTGAGGGGTGCAAAGGGTCGCCCAGCGGTAGGTGGCTGTGTCCCTGGTAGACAACACTTGACGCCTGTTGTCACGATTCACTGTCGCAGAAGAAATTAAGCACATCCCGCATAATTCCCTTCCAAGACTTCAAGAAGTCTTGAAGAGCTGGAGAGCTCCTTCCAAGACTTCAAGAAGCTTGCATTTGGTTTCCCCTGGACTTAACCCTATGCACTTTCCCTTGGCTGATCTTGCTTTGTATCCTTTGGTTCTAACAAATCATGGCTGTGAGTATGACTATAAGCTGACTCCTATAAGTCTTTCTAGAAAATCATGGAACCTGGGGATGGTCTTGGGGTCACAACACAGAAACCTAATGAGAGCTGGATTTTGAATTTGTTTTGAAAAGGGCGATAGGGCATGGATTAGCAGATTAAAACAGGAGGCCATCTAGGAAGGAGAAATGATGTGAGGAGAGGTAGGAATAGATAAGTCAGGTGTAGAGGCCCTATACAGCTGTTTAACAGGCTTGAACAGAGTTGATGGTGAGAAACTCTAGACTGCAATTATGAGGTGGAAGACATGGGGGCTGGCGAAGTCCACTTGCTAGAAAGATCCAGTGTAAGCGAAGTGAACCACTTAATGCCACACACAGGGAACAGTTAGTATCAAGGAAGGACTGAAAGAACTTAGTGTGTGGCTGTCCACAGTACTATGCGACACTGTGCAACCCCGAGGAAGGTCTGTGGTAATCCTACCGAGAGTTGAGGCAACGTCCCAAATTACTGAATTTTGGAATAAACCACCTTAACATAAGAAAATCAGTCTGCTCCAAAATAATCTATTTCCCATCGCTTAAGGGTGACTATTCCCTCCATCCTTTCTCTCTCTGAAACACCTTTGCCCAAGTCCAGCATTCCTTCCCAACCCTCTGATCCACGTCTTACTTTCCACAAGGGCTTCCTGGAAAACCCCACCCAATTTCTTAGTCACTCCCTTCATTCTGCACCTAGTTAGCATGCAAACCTTTGCTTTATGTTAGACTATTTTGCCTTTACCCCGAGGGAGGCACGGGAGGATTTCCCAGGTTGCATCACAGGTATTGGCCCAGCCCCTCCCTCAGAATCCCAACATCATGCAAAGGGCAGAAGAGGGACTTTCATGATTTCTGCTTAGCTCAACCCCACCCACCTGCCTCCTTTCTCCAAGGTCAAGGGGCCTCCCTGAGGAGCACCTTGGCACGAAGGCTGGCAGTTCTAAGCCATTGCCTTGGGAAGGGAGAGAGGAAGGGGCTCTGGGTGATGGCTTTGCATAAAGTCAACCTCATCCTGCCCTGACTTCACCACTGGGTCCCACTGAAGTAACTGGCCTGCTCCTGGTGGTGGAGCCAGAGCCTGTATTTTGCTTCCCAAATCTGTTTTATTTCTTCTGCTGGGTGCCTGTATTTGATCCCCACCAAGCACTACTCTTCCTCCAAAGCTGCAGCCTACTCTGCCTGCAAGTCCTTCTAAGGACAAAAATCCTGTCCTTGAAACCTGAGCCCTGGGGCACTAGCCCCTAGCCCCTGAGGTCTGCCTGGTCTATAGATTGCAAAGTGGCAGCAACAGGCTAGTTTAAATGATGGTCTACCCTGGCACATGGCAGTTCTTTTGCTGGTTTTTAATTTAAATATGAAGGCCTTTAGGCTAGGCATGCATTTTCCAGCTCCCTAGAAACCCCAAAACTCTCTATTTCTATTAACCACATGGAAGAAGAAAACCAGCTTTACTGAACACCTGCCAGGCACTAGGCTCTGTTTACATACAGGCTCATTTAATCTTTCCAACAACCCCAAGTGGAAGACATTACTATCTCTGTTCCCCAGTGGGAATATAGACACTTATGGAAGTTGGGCAACTTACCCAGATCATATGACAACCAGCAAGTCTTAAACCAGATTTGAACCCCAGCCTGCCAGATCCTGAAATCCACACTCTTTCCACAATGCTATTAGTGAAAGAGGTAGGTCTTGATTAGGCTATGTATTAAGGCGGCCCTTCTGCAGCAGTATGGAACAGAAAATAGGAAAACGAGTGAATGGAAAATAGGAAAACGAGATAATTAAGTTCGTCCAGGAAAGAGCCGGTGGCCCTGAACTGGGAATAGACAGTAGATCAGGACTGGCTGGCAGGGGTAAGACAAAGGTGACTGAGGAACAACAGATGCCACAGTAGGGGGAAGGTGGAGGAAGCGGAGGCTTGGGACAGATGTCTAAAGGGGCTCCAGGCTATGGTTCAGTGGCACAACCATAGCTCACTTTAGCCTCAAACTCCTGGGCTCAAGTGATCCTCCTGCCTCAGCCTCCCAAGTAGCTAGGGGGCTCGCTATGTTATTAAGGCGGGTCTCAACTCCTGGCCTCAAGCGATCCTCCTGCCTCAGCCTCCCAAAGTACTGGGATTACAGTATGAGTCACCAAAACCTGGCCTTTCTTTGAAAGTGTTGGTTTAAGCCTTGGGAGTGGAAGAAGGCTCTGGAGAGAGGAGCTGAGGGAACAGAACGCTGGCCTGAGGACCCAGCCTTGGTCCCACACTGGCACTTGCAGGGCAGAGGGCCAGAAGCTCAAGGTCAAGGAAGGGAACACCCGTGGGGTGGGGCGACAGCTGCAGGGTGGGCTGGTGCAGGCCTGTGACCAGGCCCTGGAAACCTCCGCCGCATCGAGCACGGCAGGTGCACGGTGCCGAGTGAGGAAGACAGCACAAGTGTGGGCTACTCTTTCCAGAAGCCGGTTAGAGAAAGAGAGAGGAGAGGGGCTGGGAAACATGGAGTCTTCTTGTTTAACAGAAAACTGAGCTTGCTGGGGAGAGAAGGAGTCCGAGGGAGGGAGGAGAGATAGAACCTGCCTCGGGAAGCAGGAGAGAGCTGGCTTGGAAGTGTAGGTGGAGAAGGTGCTCTCACCTTGGTCTGGAGGAGAGCACTTTCTCCTGGAGAGGGAAAAAAAAAAGCCGTGGGGGAAATTCCAGGGACACTCTGAACTGGTGAGAAGGGAAACTGATGGAACCTACGGTGTCAAGAAATGAGACAGGGATCTGCTGAGAGTGAGAGGACAGACCCCACGCCACACACACACCCCCCCGACAGGGTGCACGCTGAGCTCTGTCCCTTAGCACTGGATGTACAAGGCCTGCAGAGCACATGCTCACTGTAAAATTAAGTTCAGCACACAGGCCATTTGGATGTGTACTGCTTTTGCTACACACAGCACAACCTAAACACCCACCGCCACCTGCCGCCAGGTATCGATAAACAAAATGTGCTCATCACTGTCACCGTAAGCAAACGTCGAATATCTCGGTCAGGACTCATGAGGATTTTCACTTTAGCTCTTCCCTGGTCCTCCACCCCACTTCCTCACAAGAGAGGACTTGCTGGAGGCCATACCACTGAAGCTGCTATCTGATCCCTCAAATAAAGGTTTCCTCTGGGCAAGGCAACGAATTCGCTGGCCCAACCCTGGCAGCCTCTGGCTTTGGGGATTGCCTCTGCCCTGCGGCATGTTCCCCTCTACCCCCATCACGCACACGCACACACCTGCTACACCTCTGCTGGGGTGACTGCTCCAGTCCAAAGGAACCTCACAGAAGCTCTTCAGAGACTGTGTCTGCCACTGCCCCCTCCCCACTTCTCCTGGTTTATTAACTCTTAAAGACCCCTGATCAGTGACACAGGTGTCAGGCAGCTATTTATGAATATCTCACTCGTTCTCCCATCCTCCTCCTGCCCAGAATCCTGGCTACCTTTAGTCCAGATACGCTGGGACGAGCACAGGAATTGGGGTCAGAAGACTTGGGCTTGGGTCCCACCCTATCCCTACGTGATGAGAGATCTTTGAAATCACTTCTGACCCACCAGCTTACAACCAGATAAAGTGGAAGGAATAGCACCTGCCTCTCCATTCTCCTTAAAGAGGTAGCAGGGAGTGAATCAGATGAGACGGGCTACTTGTAAACTGTATGGTGTCATTCTAGTTTCTAGGATCCAAGCAAGTCCTTCAGGCAGCTCCACCTCTCTCTCCCAAGCTCTACGCAGCACATGGCCCTGGCAGCCCAGAGCCCAAGGGAGACACACCCCAGATAAATTCAGTGCAATTTAGCCAACATTTGTTTAGGCCTACTGTACGCCAGATTCCAGGATACGCACAAAAGCAGACACAGGTCTTGCCCCAAGAGTGCCTGGCCGGGCAGAGCTAAGGGACTGAGTGTCTGTTCATGCAGTGGCTAGGGCAGTTTCCAGCGCAACTTGCACCATGTTGCTGGGAACAGACCACACAGGCATTATTGGAGTCTGGGTCCCTTTGCTGGTCCCTCAGATGAGGATGAGCGGACAGACTTGGCTGAGAAACCAGGGGGAGGGACCTGGAGCAGAACCAGAGAACTTAGAGCTCCATGCCTGGTCCAGAGGCGGAGCTCAAGGGTTATTTATACTCTCAGCGCTTCACACTGGCCATCTGAAAGAGGTGAAGAATAGTCCTGCTGTGGCCCGACTCAAGAAGGAATTAGAGAGGACAAAATGAGAAGGAAACAAGAGCAATGGGGAAATTCTTTGAAAAGGAAAGAGCTTCTTCACAAACGAGGACTTATTTTCTTTTCTTCAATGTCCTCCCCAGTAAAGCTGAGATAACCATAGAAGGTTCGTCTTAGTACTGAGGTGCCTTTCCCATAAGCCTAACCGGACCGACTCGGAGGCATCTAGAACCCGCATTCTGCAAATCCTCCTCCCTGAAATATCCCAGTCTCTGCAGTTAGCACTTCCGGCGGATGGGGAGCCATCTCTTTTCCATACTCTTTCCACCACCCTACTACCCATGTCCAAAGGGCACGTGGTGACACTTGCTGACTTAGGGAAACACGGCCATCCTAACCCCACTGCCAAGACCTCAGCCAGGAGGACCTAGGAGTCACCTTCTCCATCACGTCCCCTCTTCCAGATGTCGGCTCAGGCTGGAGAACTTCTCCGGCCTTTGTCCAGGATCTGTGAGCTGCAGCAAAAACAGTAACAGAACCAAAAGCCTTTCCAGAAGCTACGTGTTTTCCACTTTCCATCTCACATCCATCTTTCCTGCCACAGTTTCTGTCTCTCTTGATCAAATCAGAGTA